>AWUE01018875.1:0-10981 GCA_001974825.2 Corchorus olitorius
AAAGTTTTTTTTTTTTTTCGACGCAAAACACAAAACAAAGTTTTTTTTTTTTTGAAAACGACGCAAACACAAAAATAAAAACGCAAAATATATATATATTTTTAAAAGAAAACGCAGAGACTAAGAAACAAAGAGAAAATTTGCGGGATTCGTCTTCAGATTAGTCTATTTTCCTTTCCGTGGCAAAAACCAGAAAAAGTTCCCTTCCCCGACAACGGCGCCAAAATTTATGATCAGTCGTCAACAATCATAAAAATAAAATCCCAACAAACTCATAACTAAGTAGATAGGGCAAGTAGGGGTCGATCCCACAGAGAAGGGTGTAGATTTCATCCGAAGATTTAGCCCTTAAAATATCTCAAAACAGAATACAGAAAACAGAGGTTGACAGAAAACAATTAAACAGAAAGCAATTAAACTAGAAAACAAAGCAAAGTAAATTAAATCTAAGTCTATAGCAGATAAGAAAGAAAACAATAATTAAGGATATACTTCTTCACCAATGGTAGAAAACAATCAAATTAATTATGGGTCCTTGATTTAAAAGATAAATTCAATATTAAATTCAAGATGATAAATGGTCTAGGGAAAACCCTAACATGCTATTTAGGTAGATTAACCGTTAGGCCTTAAATTACCCATTTTTCCTCCTAACTCATCGATTAGCCGTTAAGCCTTAAAGATTTGCTAAGATTCAAAGCATTAAGTTTTATTAATTCTTTCACACATGCTTAATAAATAAAACCATACAACAACCAGATAAATCTGATCACTGGCATGCAAACCCAATTAACCCGCTGCAAAGCGTAGCTAACTTGCTACATACAATCAAACTCATGCGTTAGCCTTGTTGTTTGGATCTAGCCAACAATCTCTCAAATTACCTCTTTAGTGGCCACATAAATTAATAAAGATCAAGATTGTAGAATTATAACAGAGTTTAACATGCTATCTATCAAGAATAAAATACCAAATTATAAGAACAGAAATCTCAGCATATTTAATTGATTGAATTCACCAAAGAATCAGAAGTATTAAGAATTTAGCTACTCATGGATTCGGGAAAATCCATGAGCGGCATAAGAGTAGTTACAAGACCTTGGAGTGGCGAAATCTCCTTGCTAAAAACCTAGGTATGCCGCACCATCCTATAGCTAGAGAGGGTGGCGGCACCCTTTGGCCTAAAAACTAGATCTAAAACTAATTTGTGTGTAAAAGTATGTAGGTGTATGAGGTGTGTGATTTGTGATACAGGAGGTGGCTATTTATAGTGGAACTAACCCTAAGAATTCCAATCCTAACTTGGAAAAGGGTCTAAGTCGGTTTAGGAGTCTAACTTAGAGTCCAAGTTAGAGTAAAAGTCATCCTAGAGTAGAATCCAAGTTAAAATAGGATCCTGAAATTTTGCTAAATTCGTGCAGAAACTTCAACGGCATTTTCGGACTTGAAAACGGAAGAACTGGGTCTTGGACTTCAAAGGAAAGTTGTAGATCTCGGAGTTAGCTTTCCAACGAGTACTCATGGGTTTCAATTGGAGGTCTGAGCAGAAAGTTATGAATTTTCTACCAAAACTGCTCCTGAATCCTAATCCTGTTAGGACTAGAATCGGGAATCTACGAGATTTTGGTATTTCCTTGGATTTAGGAGTCATTAATTGGGATTTTAATTCCAATTAATATTTTATATGGGTTGAGTATTTTCCCATATAAATTATCCATAAATACCAAAGCTTGAGGGCTCATCCATGACTTGTCTTCAATTAAAGCTCCAATCTTCAATTCTTCCTCTTGAAATAAATCTTCAAAATCTTCAAGTCTTCAAATTATCTTCAAATGATCTTCAAACACGAACTTCGAATCTTCCAAATCTATGCTCAAAATTGCTTTGCTCAAATCTGTGTAAAAAGTCATCAAAATAGCTACAAAAATAGTGAAAAATAACAATTTCTCATTTTCACATCACTTAAAGACTAAAAACATAAATATTAATAAAATAGCATATAATTAAGAATAAATGGGTCTAAAAACATAGTAAAATAGCTATAAAAATAGGGTCTTTTTTAGCTCAATCAATGGCACGTGACTAACCTTCAGTTAACGGAGGGGGGATATTGTCTCAATTTTTAAAGTTGAAGGGGGATAGTGGCACAATTTTTAGTCCAGGGGGCAATCTGGCCTAGATTTGTAAAGTTCAGGGGGCAAAGGGGCTATTTAGCCAATAAATAAGACAACAAAATGAACATTGATGTTTTACATTATACTCCCTCATTTACAGGTAATAAAATAAATATAAAATATTTTAATGACACCTTTTGCATAAATTTCTTGAATCAACTTCACTTTTTTTTTTTTACCGAATAATCGATTTGATTAAACATAAGGTTAGTACAAACATATATAAAACAGACCAAGAAAGCATCAACAACATAACAACAGCAAAAACAAACACAAAAGAATGCTCTAAGAACTTAAACCGGCCATGAAGTGAATGCGGAGGTAGAGAGCCATCCTAGACTTGAAACCATCACTTTGTACTCCTTTATCGAATCTTAGCGATTACTAGCACTCTCTTCACCTTTAATTTTCTTCTTGTCTCAATGGTGTGCCAAAGAAGGAGAGCCTATTTTCACTTGTTCATACTTGAAGTCAAGCTTTCTCTTCCCTGCTTTTGTGATTGATTTCTTGGTGGCAAATTTCCTTGCCTTTGCTCTTGATTTCTTGATGGATGATTTGATGTACTTGTCCAATAGTATTCTTTTGGAAAATGGCATCTCCGAGGTCTTATCAACTAACTTGGCAGCAAGCTTATGTTGCTTTATGTAAGTGATGGTGAAAGCGGGTTCTTCCACTTTTTCAAAATCTAAGACTTCTCCAATCATCGGGCCTTCCATGACTTCATTGTCTTCGCTACCTTCTTTGTTATCCAAACCTTTCTCTTCATCCATTTGGAAGGATTTTGTGATTTAGATATCCTTACCTTCCATGCTTTCAAGGCTAGTAATGCTTGCGTTTCCTTCCATCTCAGTTTCTTCATCAATGGTAAAGACAGAGACATCACCCTTGTCCTCCATGCATCTATAGTCCTGTATTTTTGGCTCCTTGAAAGTTGATTCCTCGCAGGATATTTTGGACATAGATCGGCACTTTTGATGAAAGCCCCATTGTAAAAGCTGGATGAAATGGAGATCTTGCCACATTGAGAACAAACTCTGAAATCCTTCTCATGTCTGAATTGAATCCAAAAAAAAGTCCTCTTCATTAATTCTATTGAAGGTGTAGAATTTTTTAGCTGACGAGATTTTTCCAAGGAGTTCATCAAAACTCTGCTCTTGAAACTCTTGCTTCATCCCTTTCTGGAGTTCCATTATCTTGCTTTCCAAATATTCTGTTCTTGACAATTATAAGGCCAACTCTCCATGAAGCTTTCGATTCTCAACTTTCAAAACTCCAACTTGTTTCTCAAATACATTTTTCTCTTCCCAAGCCGTTTCTTTAGCCTTTTGCTCTGCAAGTGTTGCACTTTTGATTTCCGCATGTATCTTTCCAATTCTGAAATTTTTGTTTTTATCTCTACAATTGCTTCAACAATCTTGTTCTTGACTTGAGCGTCCTGCTCTTGTTGAGAAGAGTTAGTATTTTCCTTTTTTTTGAGATCTTCCTTCACATTAGCCAATTGGGACTCTAGCTTTTACTTCTGTTCCTTGAGTCTCTTGTTCTGATTTTTCAGCTTGTCATTTTCTAGTTGAAGTTGCTCGAACTCTTCTTGCACCTCACTAAACAACATGAGTTTGAAGCATGTGCTGGATCGTTGCTCATTATTTAACTGTTCCCCTGCTTCCATAAATGCCTTGGTCATTTCTTCACAAAGTCCTTTAGGCGTCTCCATGGTGGACTTGAACAAACACACTCCACCCTCACTTAAGATAAATGAAAGACCTATAACAGAGAAATTAGCAATAGATAATCCCAACACAGCCATCAAAAGAATGTCGATGACTGAAGGTAAAAAAACGGGTAGCACAAGAAAAACCGAAAAACTAAAAAAGAAGGGAAATAAAAAAAATCAATTCTTTTTTTTTTAGGTGAGTAGGATTAAATTTAGGGGAGGAGATCTAAAGAAGGGGTTTCATGAGGGTTTAAGGTTGGGAAAGGTATTGTGTTTGCTAGATCTACTCCATTTAGTAAGGTTTTTGGAGATGTCAAGACTAGATCTAGATTTTGGAGGTGAAAAAGGAGTAGTTTAATGGCTCTTTTGGGTTTCTCCGGCAAACTTGGCTGGTGGCCGGCGATGGAGTGAGTGCGGCGGTAGAGGCTGGTTGCGGTGGCTGACGGTGGTCGAGGTTAAAGAGTGGTGGCCGGCGGTTGTTTGGTCATGTTGTGTTCTTTAGTTTTTGAGTTTTTTTTCATCTATTTGGGCTTCCATTTTTTGGGTAATTTGTGTTTGTTTAGAGAGAAGTTAGAGAGTTTCGCTCTCTACATAATCATCTCCACAAACCATTACTTTTTTTTTCTAAAACTCTAAATTTGTTGTACGATTATAGTAAGTATTGATCAGTTAAGTTTCACCACTTGTAAATGTGGGTCTTATGGTGATTCAACAACAAAATTCTAAATTATAATGAGTTTTGAGTTATAATCTTATAGTACTATAAACGATAATATTATATTAATGTTTTGACACCTCTGAATCAAATCTCTGGCTCCGCCATTGGACTTCACGTAACCTGATGCCCATGAACTGCGGTAATGTGATACCCACCTAATAGGTGGGTATCTGAGACGACCACACAGGTGAGTTAAAATGGTCATCTCACTTAAATGGCCAACGACCATTTTGTCCAATTGTTTGAAATAATTCTTCCAAAAATAGCCCCCCACTTAAATTTATTTTCTAACAAAACCAACACCTTACCCGACCGCTCTTTCCTCATTTTTGGCAAAACTTCATCTTCTTCAACCTTGAAACCCCATCTAAGCCAAAACCCTAAAAAGAGCTAGCCCACACCGAGTCGACTGCAAATAAGGCCAGAAGCCACTGTCCGCCGTCCACCCTCCTTCGTTGGGTTCGATCTCTCTTTTTTTCTTGTGTTTTCTGTTTGTGGGTTTAGGGTTTATGGAATGGGGTGGGATTTTGTTCAAATTATTTCAGTTTTTAAGCTCTTTAACAGTGCGTTTTGCTTAGTTGTTGTAGGATTGGACTTTAAGAATATCTGGTGCTGATACATGGGTTGGGAGGTTATCAATGGAGATTCAGCTAGAAGTAACTCATTCCACACAAGGTAGTGCAAGATAAAGGCTTGTTCTTATGTTTTGCTCTTTAATATGGTCTTTGGTTGCCTACTGATAATTTTCATGGAAATCTGCGGCCATCTTTACTTGCAGTTTTGAATGTCCCCCATCCTACAGTAGCTTGTTGGATAGCATAATGTGAATATGAATTTGTTATTGGTTTTGAGTTTACTGAATGCGCGAAGAGAAGGCAATGGAGAAAAGAAATGTTTAAAGTAGTTTCTTAATTTTGAATTGATTTGCTACTTGGTTGAGTTTGATCTTGTTTTGGCGCACTAATGATCTAGAAGATGTTTGGAGTTTGAAAGTTCATTCCACATTATTAATTTTGTATTTTTCACATTTTTATGCTCTATATGTCATCTGATGATAAATGTCTTTCCTCCTAGTTGTAGATGTGTGATTTTGACATGATTTTATCTGCGTGTACAATTTGTGCAGTTGTTACTCACAGGTTCCTGAGATTAAATCCAAAACCGCTAGCAGGAACCTAAGGTTTATCTTTGATATAGTAGAAGTCAGGATGTCATTGAAAAGAATTTTGGCTTTGTTGGGATTGATCATGGGTGAGGGGCTTTCCCTATTAACCTTTAAATTCGAATGCTTGAGTACCTCAATGGATCAGTTTGACAAATGGATCTAGAAGATCTAGAAGATGTTTGGAGTTTGAAAGTTGCATTCCACATTATTAATTTTGCATTTTTCACAGTTTTATGCTCTTTATGTCATATGATGATAAATGTCTTTCATCCTAGTTGTAGATGCATAATTTTGACATAATTTTATCTGTGTGTACATAGGTTCCTGAGATTAAACCCAAAATCGCTAGCAGGAACCTAGGGTTTATCTTTGATATAGTAGGAGTCAGGATGTCATAGAAGAGAATTTTGGCTTTATTGGGATTGATCATGGGTGAGGGGCTTTTCCCTATTAACCTGTTAATCGAAGGCTTGAGTACCTCTATGAATTTGTTTGACAAATGGATGGTGTCATTGAATAGTGAGTATTCCAAATGAAAGAATTGAATATTGTGAATAATTTCATTTGGTTGCATTTGTATTAATTGTGTGGAAAAATTATTAGGCTTTTTTTTATTAAATTTCAAAGCTAAAAAGATTTCCAAATTATCTAATCAATTCCCAGTCATGGGTATTTCTGGAAAATACCAGACATACCTATGACATTACCAATATTTTTGAAGTCTAAACCAAATGCGGTTAATTGAGATATCCAGGTATATTCTTGGCGAAACAAACATGGCTATCGTAAATGACCACAACATGGACAAGTATTCAAATGACTAAGTGAAAGTGAAATTTCAGGGATATCAAAAATCATGGGCATATCCCAATACTCGAACCAACGACCCCTAAGTGATGTGGGATATAACCACTCTAACACGTCTCCTCATATGTAGCCCAGGACAAACACCTGAAACAGAACGAACCTATATGTGGACAATCGAGTCTAGGGCAACAGGACATATCTGAGGTTTGATACCATACTAAGCGTCCAACCTAAAACCAATTGGCAATAACTGTACATGCCGTCGAGCTTGAATATAAATTGATGTGAAATATTACTACTTTAAGATAAGAAATGTTGATATTTGTTCATCGCCCATAGGAAAATGAATTGCTAAAGAAAATGTGGGCCTTCCAGTTCCACCATAGAAGAAATGGCTAAATAGGAATGGATCCGGCTTTCTCTTCTTAACTTCAAAAGTTCTATATATAACTTTGCTGAGGCCCAATTATAACAACGGGTCCCGGTGATCATGGATTCTATCCATCTATTTTCTCACCTTTGGCATTGTCCGATTCAATGTGGGCCATCATTCCATCAATTCACCATTACTAGCTTTAACAATTTCTCTTCCGGCTTTGAAATCATCAGACAGATTTTAATTATAGTGTAAGCTCTTAGCTCAATCATATATGCAATCGTGCACTAAAGTTTAAACATGTGCACGTGGTAAATTAATCACTGGCAGTGTCATTATGGGGCACGACAGCCCCTTATTTGTTTGGTTGCCTTGCCTACACGATTGATCTACAATTTGATGCGACTGAGCCAGCAAGTATTGTATCAAAGGTCCACAAAATCAATGCTGAAAGCGTCACATATTTTCTTTCTTGGGTTATAAGCAATAAATATTATTAAACAGATATAGGTGGAAGTTTAATTATAATACAGCAAAAAAAAAGAAAATCAAAGTAAACAGGGAAACCTGAACAGTTGTATTGGTTGCTAAAAAATGAAGCACAAGTATAAAAAAATCATGAAACTACTAAGTCCACAGATCTTAATTCCAAAGTCAATTAAGTTCACAGATCTCCTTGGTCAATAATAGCAAAGTTACAATGAGACATAACCAACAAGCCCCAAATTATGAGTCCTTTGATGAGATGATTGAGCAAAATCTAGCAGGTTTCGGACGATTACAGTGGATACAAGCAATTCTCGTGTCACTTGCTCTGTTCTTTGACGCCCAGCAAACATTCATTAGCATTTTCACCGACGCAGTTCCCACTTGGCATTGCAAAAATATTCTTGATCATGATCATGACACTAGTTGCAGCTCAAGTTCAGACATTTGCAATCTTTCAAACACCTCATGGTCATGGGATGGCTCATTTGACAGCACGATCGTGTCCGAATGGGGCCTTGAATGTGCTACTTCAATCATCATTGGCTTACCTTCCTCTTCCTTCTTCATGGGGTGCTTGCTGGGTGGCTTTGCCTTTTCTACGCTTGGTGACTCATGGCTTGGTCGTAAGAATCTGCTTTTCTTCTCATGTTTGGCAATGTCTATATTTGCTTTGTCTTCTTTATTATCCACCAACATATGGGCTTATTCATTCCTGAGATTTGCGTGTGGAGTTTTTCGTTCATCTATCATGACAACTGCTCTTGTTCTGTTAATGGAGATGGTAGGAAAGCGTTGGCGTGGCCAAGTAGGGCTTATCCCTTTTTTATTTTTCACCCTAGGATTATTATCTTTACCAGCTATAGCTTACGCAAATAAGGGTTCTTCATGGAGAGTTATATATGTTTGGACTTCCATTCCAGCAATTGCTTATTGCATACTAGGTTATTTTTTTATTAGCGAGTCGCCGAGATGGCTTTTCCTGCAAGGCAGAGAAATTGAAGCTATGGCAGTACTTAAAAAGTTTGGACCAGTTAATATTGCAGATGACATCAACTACTCATTTCTATCTGATAATATTACTTTGCAGAAGGAAGTAAATAAGTTGGACCCATATGCATCCATTAAGGAATTATTTCAGAAAAGATGGGCTTTACGAAGGCTACTAGTTGCTATGGCCGTTGGTTTTGGCGTTGGGATGGTTTATTATGGTATGTTGTTAGGTGTTGGAAATTTGGGATTCGATACATACTTGAGTCTAACACTAAATGGGTTATTAGACTTTCCTGCCAATTTCCTCACATTTTTCCTGATAGAAAGATGTAAAAGGACGAGTTCAATCCTAACATTTGCGATTGCAAGTGGAGTTTGCAGTATAATTTGTGGCCTAGTAAGTGAGCACAAAGGCATCCAATTTGGATTGGAGCTACTAGCATTTTTCAGCTCCTGCACAGCATTCAATTTAGTATTGATTTATGTGACAGAGTTGTTTCCAACAAGTGTGAGGAACTCGGCCACATCCATGGTGAGGCAGGCGCTCATATCTGGCGCTGTGTTCAGCCCTTTGCTGATTTCTGCAGGTAGAAATAATGAGTTTCTTTGCTATGGAGTTTTTGGGTTAGTCATATTATGTTGTGGCTTGTTTGTCACCTGTTTACCTGAGACAAGGGGAATGGGTATGTTTGATACATTGGATGAACAAGAGTGCCAAGATAATGGAATGGGAATTGTTAGCTGATTTTAAGCTGTGATTAGTTATTACAAGTATATATATATATATATGTTAGGTTGGGCCTCTGATGCAAGGTTGCTACGGATATCTTGAACAACCCAACAAATGGATTTTGAGTTATATCTAGTAGGAGTTTTGGACCCAAACCCATGAAACTGAAAATAGGTCCAAGATTCAATCTCAGAATAATCGGAGTCCAATGTGACTATCGTGTATAATAGAGTTCATAAGATAGTAATAATTATAAGGAGTGTATAATGGAGTTCATAAGAAAGTAACAATTATAAGGAGCTGTTCCCAAAACTTGGTAATTAAGAAATGATTCCTCAATTTTAAAGCAAGTTATTAGGACTTTAGTAGTAAGTTAGTTGGGATGATGTTGTTTTCTTGTTATATTGTTGTCAATTTTGGTTTTTTGTGCATCAATATATAGCAGCTGATATATCTTGCTGTTTCAATATAGTATGTTTCTTTTTATAGTAAATTACTCATAATTGTGAAGCCAGCTTAATTTCTGTAACTTTATAGCTGTATAGCCTATCTCCATCTATTTCTGTATCACAAAAATCTGAAAGAAAAATGCCAGGAAATTATGGATGGATCTATTTATGCCTCCATATTGAAGAAGAAATGATGCAGCTACTACTGTTAGCATATGCTTGTCAAAATTTAAAAATCTAGCTAGCTACCATAAATTCATATGCCTATTTTATATATATAACCATAAAAAGATAACTTTATTTATTCTTATCTGGGCATGAGGCTGGCTCATTCATGCACCAGCAACCCTCTGAATTCTGAATTTATCACTTTATTCAAATCTCTTTGCTGCTGGTTTTCACTAGCAAGATATAGCACCTTTTTGTTTTCTAATAGTATTCTAATGATTAATTGATATATTCTTTTTTGCTTTTTAATTTGTTGGTCACTATCAAGATGCTCGCCGCCAGCTGCTAAATCAGAAGGGTCGACAAAGTAGGAGATATCAGACTTCTAATTAGATTGATTAAATATTAATTTGGCTCAATTTTCATGCTGTGATCGTATATACATACATATACACATATAAACGAAGGAATTAAGAAGAACATTAATGGTGTTTTTCTTTAAAAAAAAAAAAAAGAAGAAGAATAATTGTGTTTTAAAGTGGTGTTATACATGTCCCACCAAATTGTTATCACCAAATCATGGCAAAATTACAAATACTACGTAGCCTATCGCAATAATTTTACCGGAGTATTTATATTGTAACGATATACCTTATATATCGAACCCAAGAAGAAAAAAATTCCACTGTACTTTCAGAAATCAAAGCTGTTTACTAGAAGGTCAGTGCTGTCGCCTCTTGAATATATGTTAATCTAGTCACTGACACTTGATTAGAGTGGAAGCATAAAAAATCTAAGAACATACAACCAATACATTCATTACGTACCCAACTAATTAAGCTTATCCCTAGCAAACCCTTGTGTCATTGTCCTAATTACCTCCTTACTACTATATATATAACACATCAAATTAAACTGGGCAAAAGGCACACATCTCTTAGCAAATCAATACACAGGCAAAGATTCACTTTGCTTAATTAATTTTTGTCAGTATTATATAGTTTATGGCAGATTCAACCCCTCTTCTTTCTCACTATGATGAATCATCGGAACAGAATCAGAAGCCTCGGTCTCTCGACGACACAATTGAACGGTGCATTGGTAACTTCGGCTGGTCCCAATTCTTACAAGCCATTCTTGTATCATTAGCTTGGGTCTTTGATGCTCAGCAAACTTTCATCAGTGTTTTCACTGATGCAGAGCC
>AWUE01018876.1:0-10010 GCA_001974825.2 Corchorus olitorius
GGTTTCTGTTTCTCAACTAACTGAAGCTAATGATGTTTCTGTTGAATTCTTTTCTAAAAATTTCATGGTAAAGGATTTGCACACCAAGGAACCAGTGGCACACGGCCTGAATAGAGGAGGACTCTACTACTTCACCAATAATCCACCAATTGTTGACACTCAAGCATTAGCACTAGTAGGGGTCAAGTCTAATCTTGAAACCTGGCATCACAGACTTGGTCATCCAAATTCCAATATTCTTCATTCTGTTCTGAAGTCTTTTTCTTTACCTTGTTCTTCTTTTAAGAAATTTAGTTCTTGTAATGCCTGCAATTGCAATAAAAGTCATCGTTACCATTTTCTTCTTCAAGAATTGTTAGCAGAGGACCTTTTGACGTCATATATACTGATGTATGGGGACCTGCTCATGTCATTTCAAATCAAGGGTTCAAATATTATGTGGCATTTGTTGATTTGTATACCAGGTATACTTGGTTCTATCCCATTAAACTTAAATCAGATGTATCTGCTTTGTTTCCTAAGTTCAAAAATCTTGTTGAGAACTATTTTAAAACCAAAATTGTTACCATTTTTTCAGATTGTGGAGGAGAATTTGAAAAACTCAGCAATTTTTTCTCTAGTTTTGGGATACAGCACTTGCAAACTCCTCCACACACACCACAACACAATGCCATTGTTGAAAGAAGGCATAGAACCATTGTTGAAAAAGGCCTTACTCTCTTGCATCATGCCACGATGCCTTTAAAATACTGGCCTTATGCCTTTTCAGCTGCTGTATATCTCATGAATCGACTTCCTACTGAAGTTCTTGAAAACATAAGCCCTTTTCAAAAGTTGTTTCCGCAAAAACCTAATCTTGAAAAGCTGAAAGTGTTTGGATGTCTCTGTTATCCATGGTTGAAACCATATGCTCATCACAAATTAGAGCCTAAGTCAAAACCTTGCATCTTTTTAGGATACTCAAAGAATCAAAGTGCTTACATGTGTCTTGATCCATCCACTGATCGAATCTATGTCTCAAGACATGTTATGTTTGATGAAGGAAAGCTTCCTTTTAAGTATGTGAATGCAGCTGATACAAATTCTTCACATGATGTATGGAACCCTGCATTTGATGCAAATGTTGAAACAATTGAAACTGTTCAACCACCACCTGACACCACTGATCAACAACCTCAACCATTACCAGAAACCAACACAGATACTTTGCTTTCTGTTTCAAATACTCCAGCAGCCTCACCAGTGTCATCTTCCTCTAATTCAGATGTGCAGAATGTCTCTCAGCCACTGGTTACTGGATGTGCAGCTCCATTATCAGAATCAACAGAAAATGCTTCAGTTTCAGGCAACCAATCTCAAAGAACTCACTCTATGGTTACAAGGTCTCTGAATAAAATTTTCAAACAAAAAGTTATGTATACTGTTACTAAGCATCCTTTGCCAGAAACATTGGAACCAACATGTGCTACTCAAGCCATCAAAAACCCCAAGTGGAAAGCTGCTATGCTGGAGGAACTTGCTGCTTTGCATAGAAATGGAACCTGGGAACTTGTACCTGAACCTGCAAACTGCAATCTTGTTGGCTGTAAGTGGGTCTTCAGGATTAAAAAACATGCTGATGGTTCAATTTCTAGATATAAAGCAAGATTAGTGGCCAAGGGTTTTACACAGCGCCCTGGGATTGATTTTACTGAGACATTTAGTCCAGTGGTGAAACCAGTTACAATTAGACTGGTTCTTTGTCTTGCAGTACAAAATGGCTGGATCTTAAAGCAGCTTGATGTTAATAATGCCTTTCTACAAGGTGATCTCCAAGATGAGGTTTATATGAAACAACCACCAGTACTCTATGATAAACAGAATCCTCAGCTAGTTTGCAAGCTTAAAAAGGCCATTTATGGGCTTAAACAAGCACCTCGTGCTTGGTACTGTGCATTGAGCAATTTTTTGTTGAATTCTGGCTTCACTAACTCTGTTGCAGATGCTTCCTTGTTCATATATAAGTCTGGTAATATTCTTGCCTACACGTTGGTTTATGTTAATGATCTTATCCTTACTGAAAATGATGCAAATTTTCTGTCCAAGTTTACCGGTGAGCTTGCTACTAGATTTTCTATCAAAGATCTTGGTACTTTACACTACTTCTTGGGGTTGAAGTTAATGCTACTGCCTCAGGACTGCTCTTATCTCAGTCTAAGTATGTTGCTGATCTGCTTAAACAAAGCAAACATGGCAGGAGCAAAAAAGTGTAATACTCCATTGTCCACTACCAATGTATTAAATCTTGATGATGGTTCGGCACCAGCAGATGAAACTGAATTCAGGAAGTTAGTAGGCTCATTGCAATATCTCACCATCACACGTCCTGACATTTGTTTTGCAGTAAACAGGTTGTCTCAATTTATGCACAAACCTACAACATTTCATTTACAAGCACTTAAAAGGGTGCTTAGATACTTGAAAAGTACAATGTTCCATGGCTTCCATGTTTCCAGGGCAAATCAGTTGACTTTAACTGCTTATACTGATTCAGATTGGGCAGGAAACTCTGATGACAGAAGATCAACCTCTGCATATATTCTGTATTATGGGAAAACACCTGTTTCATGGTGCTCAAAGAAGCAAAAATCTGCAGCTCGTTCTTCCACAGAAGCAGAGTACAGAGCCATTGCTGCATGTGTTTCAGAAATGATTTGGATACAATCCATTCTTCAAGAACTTCATGCTCCTCTGTCAACAACTCCACTAGTACTTTGTGATAACCTCAGTGCCACCTATGCTTGTGCAAATCCTGTCTTTCACACTCGCATGAAGCACTTGGCACTTGATTATTTTTTTGTTCGAGAAAAGGTGAAACAAGGAGCTCTTCTAGTAAATCACATTTCTACAGTTGATCAATTGGCAGCTGCACTCACCAAAGCACTTCCTCGGGACAGATTTCATCAATTGTTATCCAAGATTGGAGTCTCCACTGGATCCTCCATCTTGCGGGGGGAGTATTGGAGGGAACTATGATTTCAAATCTTGAAGAATTTTAGATGAGATAATCATATCCTTATCACTAGCTAATCATATCCTTAACTACTCAAATATTTGTAATTTAAACTCACTCTTATCATACTTGTAAACCTATTACTACATTGTATTTAAACTCTTGTATACTCAATACAAACTCAAGTAATTCTTCCCATTTCAATCTTCTGTTTTAACACTCTTTATTGGTTTTGAATCTTGTTATTGGATATATAAAATCATTATTAGGAGAGTTTTTATTTTTATAGTGCACCGATAAATCTGAATATAAGGTTAATTTTGAAACTTTGAAATAAGAGTGCTTCTAAGCTTATATTCTTGCGCATTCTTATCCGAGTATATTGGTAATTATCTCTAAGATAGCTACGAAGTGTTTCTGCGGCCAAAACAATAATATAGCAACCAGTTTTGGGTGGTATTGGTAGGATGCAAGTTGGCTTGATTTAAAAGTTCATTTGTCATGTTTATATATATGTTGTCATATTATTCATTACTAGAATCTTCCCCGCGCACTTCACCGCGCGTGTCTTGGGAATTTTTTTGCTAATTCAAAGGGCAAGTTAAACATAAAGACTTTGAGGTGTTTATTAGCCGGTAGTACATTGGTATCTGCCATTAATAAGATTGATTATGAAAGGTTATGCCCACTGTTGCCCTGTATATGCAGGTAGTCTAGTTTCCGTGAGTTACGTAGAATGACATGTGGTCTCTGCTCCTGGATCAAGGCCTCCAAATGTTCCCGGACTGATACAGATGCCACGCCTCTGGTGTTGTAAACAATGAACCTGGGTGACAAAGGAAGTAAGTATGGTGCTGCATTTCTTCTGTTGGTTAGTAATGTCGATGGGGCATTGTCATTGTCTCTTCCAACGGTCATCTGCAGGACATATCTGATTTGTCTAGAAAACATGTTAGGTATCATCAGTAAGTGGCAAACAGGTCTGGTAGATATTGTTCCCATATATTGTAAAAAGACTCTCAACATCACTGGTCATATTAATATAATTTGCAGCATGATGAAGATTAATTTTAATAGTCTGTGGCCTTGCAAGCTCCATGGTTATTATTGGAATAAATGGTACTGACATGACACACTGACATTAAATGAAGCTATTTTCTACTATCTTATATGTTGATCTTAACTGGTATTTAATGGAGAATGAAGCTTGCTTATATCTAGCACACCATCATCACTTTTCAAAGACTAATGAAACAACAAAACTTCATTATACACAATCCATACTAAAGATTTCTAGGACAGAAGAAATAAGGCTCCGTGAAGTTGGGGTTGAAGCAAGGTTTGGCTAAAGGTCTTGCAATCAGAAGCAATGGGGTTATTTTTGCTACTTGGTCATTCATGGCTTATTATGGCAGCAGGATGGTCATGTAGAGCTGCAGAGAATTCTACAATGGTCTTGTTTTCACCAGCAAATGAATTTACTGAGCCAATAGACAAGGTTTTTTTTTTTGACAGTAATAGACACAAAAGGTTTAAAAGGATATTTTTCCTTCAAAACTGTACAAAGCCAATGTTGGTCATACACATTCCGTTCTTCATTCTGAACAACAACCATAACTACAGCCCTGTACCTAACAAAGAAATTATAAGAATCTTAATGATTGCAGCCAGTCAAGAATCACAAGAACAGTCTTTAAAGTTAACCTGGGGTTATTATACTCGGTCCAAGCTTTTGCCAATGCCTCAGAAAACTGACCAACTGCTGTGTTGCCAGGGATTCTTTTAGAGTCTAACCCAAGGTCTTCTGCATAGTCATTAAGTAGGGTCCTGCAGAAATGAGCAGCAATGTTTGAGAAACTTCTTAAGAGTCCTAAAGAACCTTGTTTATAAGATATCCTATCTCTATGCTTCATAGGTTTCATTTGTAAGTTAAAAGAATACTGCAGTCACCTTATGCTAAAAGATTAAGCTCAACTTTAGAGTAAACACAAACTGTTTGAAGGGTTTTTCAAAATAAGCTTATTCAACATGCAAATTCCAGCTTGGCAATTTTCAAATTTATACAAAGAAGAATAAGTTATGTTGGATATACTAAGTCAAAATGCTTATTCACTCAACCTGTGGAGGTCAGTAACAAGACGACCAAGACCAGGAAACGAAGATGAAATTGTGTTGAACTCTATTTGAAGGAGTAATTTTGTCTTCTCATCAAGCATGTAATCTGATCGATGTAAACCCAAGCGTATATCCTGTTTCAAAAGTTGCATATGATTAGATTTGTTCATGTAATGGACAAAAGCCATTATTTTCACAGTAAGAGCAAATGGTTGGGCAAATACACCAAGACAATTGAATAGATACTAATTGTGGCCACTATACTACTTGTTTCATCTAATACAAAACATATGATCTTCGAATCATAAATAGTATTCCACACAATACTTTCATGCACCTGGGAAAGAGTCACAAATGACGAAGCAGCTAGTTTTTCTTCTTTCTATGACCAATAGAAGTATAGAACCTAAATGGCAGGGTATTGAAAAATGGACAATAAATACTAATTGCAAAAGCATGACAAACAAAATGTAGGAGCACAGAGATTCAAGAAGTAGATTCCAAAAATTAAAACATTCACACTTCCTTTATCAAACTAAACCCTCTCCATGCTATTAAAGAGCAAATGTCAGTAACTGGTACCGACTTACCTCTTTCTTGTTCAATTCTAGCATCTTAGAATGAATATCTAAAAGTCTAGAGGTAAAAGCATCCACTTTTTTTGTCCTGCAATGTTGACATTGACCATATCAATTTACAGAAAATGATATTCTCATAGGACAAATTGGAACATGTTTATTATTCCCAACCAAAATGATTCAGATAATGCCCTATACCGAATTGCAGTTATAAGGACAAAGTACAGACATAACTACATAATCAGTGGTGGACGGGTAGAGTACCTAGATAGTGAGTCTTGCAGAAACTTTCCATCTAAACTTACACGATCAAATAGTTCATTGAAAATTGGAGCTACCTCACATGCTTGCTTCCAGTGAGATTCTGGAAATGGCATGGGCAACAAAGCAACTGGAGCATGCACCATTCCTACACCAGGTACTTGTCCAGATCTCTGTACTTAGACACAGCCACAACAAATTCAACCACAAAATTAATATAAGCCAACAAATGTTAACAGCAAATGATGGTAATAGAATCAAGAACAAAATTCAAAAGCATGGAAGCAAACCGCTTCCTGCCTTCCCATGAGCAGGGCCTACATTAGACTAATTCCAGAGACAATCATGTCATGATCACATCAATTTAGTAAATTATTGACATAATATATATACCATAATCACATAAACATGAAGCTATAACACATATAATCAGATCTGAACCAAATACCTGCATAATGCCCATAAAGACTTCTAGTCCATGAAGAGAAGTCTATGCTGTTCCAACTTCTCCCTGTCACAAATATTTAGAGGACTCTACAAAGCCTATTATATTAAAGAAAAATGCAAATAGTCACTCTTGAGAATGGCTAAAAATACAGATAAGAGTAAGATCATACCATTATTAATTCACACTTTAAGGTGTTTCTTTCATTTACATGATTGAAGACTATGCAACCAAGGCCTAAGTCAACACCATCAAAAGTTAACAGTCTTGGCATGGCCACCTAACTAATCTTCCTTCTCATAAATTACCACATTTACACCTACTTTTGCAACAACATTGGCTGAAACCAACTAAGTAATCATAGCTCCAATTTCTGCTATCCTCATCCTCTTGACAGTATAGCACCACTCAAAAGCCTGTCAAATTCTTGCCGACTCTTACTTCCTTATATTTGCGACTTCTTCATGATAAAAACAAACGAAAAAATCTCAGTTTTATAGAGCTTTGCAGAATCCATGCTTCAGAAACTATGTAGTTTAAACATAAGCAGGATAGCAAATAATAGACACTATATTGCTTACCTGTATAGTTGCAATTCTTCACAAAGATCAACTACCCTTCATTCTTTCATTTCCTTTTTCCTCAAATAGTTTTGCATCTGAGATTCAATGCAAGTTTATTAAGCAGAAATGGTTCTAATTCTTGGTGTGGAAAGGTCTACCAAGTATTCTAGCAAGCAACTTTTATTTAAATGAACCAAAAGCTATACCCAATTATATGTGCTAACACAAATTATAAAGATTGATAGCTGGAAAACAACACTTTCACAATTTCTGTCAGTTCATCCAATAGATGCATATTTTCATCAAAAAAAATTGAAAAAAAATCCAATCAAAATCAAGCTAAAGATGATAGAATCCATATATTTTTCCAGAATTGGAGAAAGAGTCAGAATCATACCCAAGTGTCCTAACTTAGCAACAACATGAAATGTGAAAATATCAGACTTAGACCTGATCTTAACAATCTGATACCTTCTTTGGCAAATTTTACTTTGCAACTACTTTAATATTACCTTTTCCTTGAAAGTTTACTTAACTAATTTCATATTAAGTAGTGAATGATTTTAGGAAATCCCAAAGAGATAACAACAAAAATGAAACAAAGGGTAATCTTTTATTGGATAAATTAAGAATGTTGCCATTTTCAGTATGAATGAACAAAGTGATAGGTATTCATAACAGGAAGACAAGATGATGAATATTTACAAAACCTACCTAACTTTTGAAATCAGCAAGTGTAAGTAGAAATTGAACTGGAGACTAACAATCATACCAGCGGTATAATCAAATGAAAGGATTTGAATCTACTACACAAAGACAATAAGAGAAAAAATCAAAATTCTCAAAGTTAAATAGAGCTAGAATTAACATTCAGGCATTTAAACAAACACTTCAAAGGCATAAATAAGCATTAAAAGAAGAGTAGAAAACTAACCTGAAAAACTCTAACTGAAATCAATGCATCAAACGTTATCTGCAACATAAGAATTGAGCAAAATTTAGAACTCAACAGATAGGATAGAGAAAAAACAGCTACAACATGGGAAGAATGAATGGTTGAATGAGAAGAAGAAGATCGAAAAAACAGAGAAAAGAAGATCAAAACAACAAAAAACATAATATGGAGATAGTAATCAGGACACCTAGAATCACAACCAACAGCTGTAAAGCCCCAAATCACCTGAATCAGTACCTCTTCAAGCCAATCAAACACCTGTCCCAAGCAAGCAGCTGACTCATAATCTACTGATTCAATCCAGATTTGAATGGAAGAAAACGCAGAGATCAAATTAACCAAAAACTTACCCCAAAATTACCCACCATCCTACCCTTAATGGACTCATTTAGACATGATAAAAAAAAATCAAAATTGCTAAGAAATTAGGAAAACGGATTTGGGGAAGGGCAGGTGGGTACTTTGTTGTTTACAAATTATACGTTTTTAGATGGGCATGACATGACATCGATTTGTCAATATTTTTATAAGAAGTATATTAAAATTATACCCATTAAATTCACACATTAATAAACGTATATTTTTTCAACAAAAAAATAAATAAACGTATATTCAAATCTTGTGTTCCTGGAGAGTACTGTGCAACAAGTATTTTATTGGGGATAAATATCCAATTTAGGACTAAAAGTTTGGCAAAATGCTTAAATTAGCTCTACTTCTTTTAATTGAATCTAATTCGACCTATAATAATATGGATTGTGCAATATCAGGCACATAATTGTTTTTTGGCCTAATTTGGTTAAAAATCATATCTTTTAGGTCTAATTAGATTTAATCAAAATAATTAGGCCTAATTTGAGAATTTTATCAAACTTTTAGTCTTGATTTGAGCATATACCCTTTATTGGAAAATTTTCAAAAATTAAAGAGTCATAGACCAAGAATATTTTAATTTTATTACCATGGAAAATTTTAATCTAGGAAGGAAATTATGAAACAATGAAAAAATTTTACCAAGGACATCGTAATGACTATTTTAGCGATTTTTATTTAAATTACAAAGAATTAGAGAGAGGAAGAGAATATATAAGTGAGAGAATGACTAAAAAGATAAGAACAACTCATAAAATTCTGATTGTGGAGAATAAAAGTTGAGACAAACAACAATGGTAAGCAACAAGGGGACAATTAAAAAAGAACAAAGGGTGACTGTCAAAAAAAAAAACAAAGGGTGTAGTATAAAAGTAAATAAGTAAAAGTAATTATAAAAAAATTTAATATTTTTATTGACACCATAAAATTATCTATTTACATACCGACCCAAATCAATTTTTTAGCGGAGTCAATTTGCTGTTTTACTTAAAAATTTTCCTACAATTCAAAGGAACTTCAACTTTAGGTGGGGTCATTTGAACCCATAACCCAAAGGGTGGCTACCCCACTGATTTTGACCCTATAATGAATAGTGAGAGGGGTTGAGATGAATATTTCATATTTTGGGTGTGGGTTTATACCATTGTGAATCACTTCTTTAAGCCAGAATGGAAGGCTAAAATCTCAATTTGGTACCAAACCTTTTAGGAAAATCCCAACTTAGTATCAAATCTCTAATTTCGTTTAATTAGATACCAAACGTTTTATAAATGGTCCAATTTAGTACTTTTTAAGGATGCCGTCAGGGAGTGGAATATACTGCCATTAATAGCGCGTTAGACACAAAATATGAATGAAAAAATAGCCACGTGGCATTAAAATAGCCACGTGGAATTTAATTGAATTAAAATGAAAAAAAGAAACCCCTACAAATTTTTATTCTAACCCAAAACCGTTTAGCTTTTCTTTTCCTTTGTTTTTTTTTTCTTTTCCCTTTTCATTTTTCTTCTTCTTCAACCCGTAACTCTTTCCTTCTTCAAAACCAATCCTAAACCCTCAAACCCTTGACTCCTTCATCCAAACCAAAGCTTCAACACTCCTCCTCCCTCTCCACGGGTCCAGCCACACAACGAGCTCGCTCGAACCCGAAGGCAAAGCGAGAAGATACGCAGTATTCAAAAAGCTAATGTCTTGGGATAAGAAGATGGTCACCATATCTATTTTGGGG
>AWUE01018882.1:0-15116 GCA_001974825.2 Corchorus olitorius
TAATCCATTTCTTTTCTCCAATGTAGAATTTAATTGATCTCTTGACTTATATCATGGTGAGATTTTGTGCTTTTATATGAAAATTAATTGGGTATTTCTTAATATCTCTGTATGAATTCTATGTTGCTTGTTTTGATAGATTGAAGCTAGCACTTTCTTGATAAATTAAGTAGCATTAGCTAAATTAAATCTTGAAGGATCTTCGGATTTAGTTGTTTGGTAGCAATTGGAAGCGAAGGATCTTCCTTCCAAGGGATTTAAGAATCTTTGACCAATTTTTAATTGCCCATTGTGCTTGTAAATTACTAGATCTTAATGCTTTAATCTTGAGTAATTATCACACTGGATCAAGAGGTAATTATTTAAAGAGTAAAAGGGATAATTCACACTGGATCAAGAGTTTTATCTAATTAAGGTAATTTAGGATTAAATTCCAAGCAAGCTATCAATTGTTTTCATAATCTTTAGATATCAATGATCCATGGTATTGTTGTCAAGAGGGATATTAATTCTATGTTGGAGGTTTCTTAATTATTTTCTCAATTTATTCTCTGCTTTCTGATTAATTGTTTTCTTTAATTTTCTTGATTGCGTTCTTAGATCATTTTAATTGCTAGATTGGTTTAACCTAATTTTACTCTCAAAATCTTCTTTATTTTATTTGTTTGTTTTAAGAAAAAGAATAATAACCTTTCTCTCTGTGGGTTCGACCCCTACTTGCCCTAACTATCTTTAGTTAGTAATTGTTGGGATTTTTATTTTTATGATTTGCTGACGACCGATCACAAGACCACCGAGCTAACCTAGCAAGCCTGGCCGGCTGCTGCCTGGCCACTATCGTGCCATGCCAGCATGCTAGGCCGACTATGGCTCGGCCACCCGTGCACAATGCTCGGCCAGGACCGGCCAGCCACGCACCATCTGCGCGCCAGGCCTGGCCAAGACCGGCCATAACCGTGCCATCACTGGCCACTGCCGCTCCAGCCAGCGCCACCACCTACCAAACCCGTGCCACCACCAGCCATCCACGCGCTGCCACCTCTAGCCTGTGCTACATACCCTTTGATGATTTCAAATCTTGATAAAATTCAACTTGAAGTTCTCAAAGCCATCAATGATACTCTCAAGATCATTGTGGACTTGTTGAAATAATACATCCACAGTTCCTTCACCATTGAAGAATAAATTCTTTAAGGCAGTCTAGCCAAAGACCTTAAAGAAAGACGCTTATTAGGAGGCAACCCAATATTTTTACTAACCCTTAATTTTTCTTTATTTTTCTTTTTCTTTTTAGGATTTCATATTGGGGAAACAAAGATGAAGCAAATGGAGCTTATGCTTGGAAAATAGAGAAGATTTCTTAAACCCTATCTATTCATTTTTCTGCATTTATTCCTTGATTTGATTAGTTGTTTGCATTTATTAGCACATTTACTTAATCAATCACACTTATGAAGGGCACAACACATCATTGCATATCATTTTTTGTTAAAATTCATACATTAAGGACAATGTGTCTTTTAAGTGTGGGGGAGAGTCTAATAGAGAGTCTACATGCATAGATCCATACCTTGAATTTTTTCGAAAATTTTTGAAGAAAATTTTAAGTTTTTCATGCATATATTAAGCAATTGATTTGATTATGATTGATGAATACTTAGAATTTTTTAGAATGCTTTATTCATTGATTGATTTTTAGCATGTCATTTTATTTCTTAGAATTAGGTATAATTAGAGTTTGTGAAATGATCTTATTCATTTATTGCTTCTATAATTATCTATTTCTAAAACTTGTGTTTAATCTTGTTGAAATTACAATTATGAAAGTATGTTATGGATATGTCAAGAACAAGTGTGGGGGACTCTACTTATAAAAAGGGTTAAAAAATTCTTTTTATAAAAAAGAAGTGTTTTCATGAAGAGGAGAAGAGGTATTTCTGATCTTTCCATAGTTTTCACTCTTTGAAAAAACACAGACGTTAGTAACCCTGAAAGAGATTAAAGACATGGAATTGCGGAAGTATTGTCCCTCTAAGAAAATAAAAATAAAAGGGAGTTAGTAACCCCAAATCATGAACACTTCAAGGTTAATAACCTTATTTTCTAAACACAATTACCCTTAAAAATCTATTATAACCCACGAAAATCGTTGATTTGTATCCATGACATTATTTTCCTTTGAGAAATGGAGATAAAGATGAAAACACAAGCCTATGGAAAGAAGTAATTATATGATGTCAAGAATAGTAAGTGATTAGAACTACTTTAATTATGCTTACTTAAGAATAAAGATGTTTGCTATTTCTTGATCTTTTGAATTGAGTGCTCTTATTATTCTTTGTTATTCTGATTTCATGATTGCATTGATCCTTGATATGTGTATGCATTCAAAATGGATTTTTGGAAAGGAATGGTTTTTAGTCTAATTTTTCTTTTTTATGCATTAGTTTGCTAGGGAGTAGCAAAGGTTTAGTGTGGGGGAAATTATGATCGAGCCAAAATAGACCCAGTTTTTATGATCATTTTCCTATGCTTTTTGGTATTTTTATGTGTGATTTAACCCAATTTTGTAAGTATTTGAGTTTTCAGGTCTTGAAGAGAAGAAAAGTGGAAACTTGTTGTTTTTCACTCTTTTGGAGCTAATTTGATGACTTTTGTCACAAATATGGACTTACCAATTTTGAGTGAAGATTTAGATATTCGAAGTTCGTGATTGTAGATTTATTGAAGATAATTTGAAGAATTGAAGACCATTGAAGAATTATTTCAAGAAGCAAGAATTGAGGATTGAGCTTAAATTGCGAAGGAATGAAGATAAGCTATGGAGAAGCCTTGAAGACATGGACTTTTGAATATTTTATATGGCATAATATTCAGCCCATATGAGCCCACAATTGGAGTTGAAATCCCAATTTGTGCCGCTCAAGCCCAAGGAAATATTCAATTCCCGCAACCCTTACCCATTTGGATTAGAATTCTGCGCAGTTTCGGTAAAAAGGTCATAACTTTCTACTCAGACCTCCAAAAAATACGTGTGAGTAGGTGTTGGAAAGAGGACTCCGAGATCTATAATTTTGCTTTGAAGCCCAAAGCCCAGTTCTGCCATCTTCATGCCTAAATTTGCTGCCGAAGGTTCTGCACGATTCCAGAATTTTCCTGAACACCAAATTTTACTATAAGATCACTTTTAATCCAACTTGGAGACCAAGTCAAGACCTCTAAACCGCCCTAGACTCTTCCACTATAAGTACCCACCTTATGTTAGTTTTAGAGAACACAATTAACAATTAGATCTAGTTTTTAGAATTTCTTTTCTTCTTTTTCTCTATAGTTTTTCTTCTAGTTTAAGAGGGAGTGTCGACGCCTCTCTTTGCATAGAGAGGTGCGATATCCCTAGGGTTTTTCCAAGGGAGATTTCACCCCAAAGCTTTGTAAGTATTCTTATGCCTCTCATGGATTCTTCCAAATCCATGAGTAGCATAATTCTTAGTACTTCTTATCCTTTGGTAATTTCAATCAATTAATTATGGTGAGATTTGTATGCTTATAATTTGATATTTGTTCTTGGTTGATAGTTTGCTAATCTCTGTTTTATTTTATGATCTTGATGATTATTGATTTATGTGGCCAGTATTGATGTAATGGGATAGATCTATAGTTAAATCAAGCTTAGAGCTAATAACTCTAGTTTGATTGTTGGTAACAAATTGGAGTCAGTATGAGAAGCGTCCAATAAGATTGGTAAACCTTATTTATTAGTCGTGAATGAGTTTGGTTATAATTGATATGCATTGTGAAAAATTGTTCTTAATGCTTTGTTCTTATCAATTTTTAAGGCTGAGAGGGAAATTGATTGTTAAGAAATAAAAGGGATAAACTAAGCTCGAGAGAGACCTTTTATCTAATATACATTTTAGGGTTTTCCCTAGACCAATTATTTAATTGAGAATAAAATATTAAATTCATCTTTTAAATCAAGGATCTGTAGTTAAATTGATTGATTTCTACCATTGGAGAAGTAGTAAGCTTTCTTATTATTGTTTTCTTTCTTAATTGCTATAGTTTAGATTTAATTTAATTTGCTTTATTTTTAGTTTAATTGCTTTTCTTTTTAATTGTTATTTTTAATCCCTTGTTTTTAAGTGATTCTTAGAGAAGATTTTATTTTTGGATAAGTCTATTCCCCTTCTTTGTGGGATTCGACCCCTGCTTGCCCTATCTACTTGGTTAGGAAATTGTGGGGATTATTTTTTGATTTGCTAACGACCAATCAATTAGCTTTTTGGCTAGTCAATTCTTTAGAAAGAGGAGATGAGATAATGGAGAGCTCTCCAGGAAACACCAGCAACACCGTCCTAGGTACAGAGGCTATTGATCAAAATGTTATCCGTTGGTTGGGCGTAACACAACGGATAATATTTTGATTACGCAAGAGGTCGTTCATACACTATCAAATTCCAAGGGTAGCTCGGGTGCTATGATTATGAAAATTGATTTGCAGAAAGCTTATGACAATGTGGATTGGCGATTTTTTCCGGAGGTATTATTATTTTATTATTTCCTTAATTCTCTTTTCGATCTGATTATGTTTTGTATGTCTCATTCAGATCTTTCCATTATTTGGAATAAGGAGCCTCTTCCGGGTTTTACTCTGCAACAAGGTTTACGACAGGATCATTTATCTCCATACCTTTTTATTTTAGTAATGGAATGATTGTCACATATGATACTGGAGAATGTTCACCAATGAGAATGGCAACCTATTAAAACATCTCGCTCGAGACCTAAGCTATCTCATCTTTTCTTTGCGGATGACTTGTTGCTTTTCGCAAAGGCTTCTGGGAAACAAGTTGAGACGGTGATGGATATATTAGGTGAGTTTGGGAAAGCTTCAGGTCTTCGTTTAAATCTGCAGAAGTCAAAATCATGGGTTTCTCCTAATTTTCATGTCTCCAAGGCTACTGTTCTGAGTAAGATTTTTGGGATTCCTTTGACTACTTATCTTGGTATGTATTTGGGTGCTCCAGTTCTTCACTGAAGGGTTACTCGAGATACATATAGTCATCTGGTAGATAAGGTGCTCCGAAAGTTAGCTAGTTGGAAAGGAAAAATTCTCAGCTTTGCAGGCAGAATGACCTTAGTTCAGTCTTCGTTTAGTAGTATTCCAACCTATACAATGCAATCAGCTTTGCTTCCAGCGTCTACGGCGGAATCCTATATTTGCAGTCGCCACTAATCTTTTTTTAACCTAGGTGTGATTAGCCACCTATCAGATTATTAAGTTTAATATTAACCTAAGCTTGGAAAAGGCAACACTAAACCTAATAAACGCTCTTCTAACCAGAGTTCTAAGGTTCGGGAGCCGGGTACGCGTAGGGAAGGATTAGCACCCCCACGACGCCCATCAATAGACGGCACTGACTAGTCTAAACTTAACGTGGGTTTCTATTAATGGTTGTTTCTATCTTTAAGTATCTTCATGCCATTAAAATCTGTTAATCATTGACATTAAGCGAATAAACAAGCAAAAATGGTTTTTAAATTTTGAAATAGGATTGTCGGGAATTAAACCCATTTATTATTTGTTCTCTTTTTGGGCTCCTCATGGGAGGATTTTCTTTAAAATTTACCATTAAAACAATTTGATTTTAAAAAATGCTTTTGATGGGAACTTTCCCATTTTTGAAAACTAAAACCGAAAATAACGGGAACTTTCCCTAAATTGAAAACTAAAACTTGGTGAGAACTTTGAAAAACCGAATGGGAACTTTCCCGATTTGAAAACTTAAAAGCCGATGGGAACTTTCGCAATTTAAAACTTAAAACTGGTGGGAACTTTCCCAATTTAAAACTTGATGAAATTCTTTTTGATTTTGAGTTTTGAATTTTTTGGATTTTTGAAAACCTTTTTGTTAATTTTGAAATGCTCATTTTTTTCCTTTTGAATTTTTATCTTTTAAAACTAAAAGAGAACAATTTACAAACACAAACTCTCTTTTAATTTTGAAGAAAATGGTTTTATTCTATTTCAATTTCTCTTCTTTTTTTACTTTGATTTTCTTTAACCATTAACTACAAGTTCTAGGTCTAGCCTTAGATGCATGAATGCAAATTATGCATGTTTTCCGATTACATGCAAATTTTCTTTACCGAATAATTATACGAGGATTTCCTTCCGAGCACCCGCCACTCATACTGGCTAAGACCCCCGTCCAGAAATTCCAAGCCTAGAAAGGATAAATTGAAACCGACAAAAATTGTCTATGTCCCAATTACCGTTCCATCATCGGATCCAATTTTTTAATCTCACATGACATGGCAATAATAACATGAAGAAATATGGAATTTAAACATGAATGCATATGAGAGTAATTATAATTTTCTAAATTTAAATTTATTTCATTAAGTATATACATTGAATTAGAATCTCAATAGAACTCTTCACCCAAATAAATCACACTACAAGGCCCAACCAAGTAACAATCAAAGCCCAATAAGAATAAAGAAAGCAAAACCCAAATCAATAAAGACTCCAAAAAGAATTCTAACTTTAAAAGTGAAGCCCAACCTTACCAACTAAAGCCCAAGTCAACCTAACAACAAACAAGTGTGCCAAAGGCGCAAAAGAAATTCAAAACCCAAATTTAAATAGCTATAGCCCAAATACAATTGACCCACCCCATTAATCACATAAAGACCCAACAAAAGAAGGGAAAATCCCAAAGGCCCAACAGTAAGCACAATATACATATAAACCTAAAGAGTTCTAAAAAAAGGCCAAGGCCCAACAAGATAAAGCCCAAATACCACCTCATACCAAACTTTAGTTCAAATTCTTCATAATAACTACTAATGGCAATTTTAATTTCCAAGCAACCAAGCTAATAATTTCTAAACATCTTATTCCAAAATTCCAAATTTGATTAACTCTACCATTTTTTTTAAAACCTTAAGTAGTTTGGCCAAAGTTCCTTTAAATTACCTTAATTTACCAAGCTAAAATAACAAGCCCAATAGAATATATCATCAAGGCCTAAGTGAACAATTTTTAAGTCTAAAAGCCCAATAAGGCCCAAATTGGATCTATTGTACCTTAAGTTTCTTTTTTAGATTATTCCTTAAATATTCCTAACTATGACTCCTAAAAATTATTGACTTCTAGAGATTTTATTCAAAATTTCAAACTAATTATAATTAACATACTTATATTTTCTAACAAAGTTCATTCATTTCTAGTTATTTAGGCTAAATGATGTTGATTCAACTAAAAATTAAACTAATCAGGCACCTATTTGAACAAATCTAGGCATAGGGAGGCTCGATTGAACTAACACAGGGACTTAATTGAATGCAGAGAGAAATTTCTGTCTTTATGTGCACACGATTATGACTATTTGGCTTTAATCGATTTAAAATAGGGGCCAATGCGTATAAATTAAAAAAGTTAGACAACCAAATCGACTGCCATACAAATACTTGAGGGACTCAATCAAAAAAAACTTTGTGAATACATCATGCCTATAAATACCAACCTTAAAACAGAAAACCTAAAAACCCTAAAAACAGACTTTCTCTTACCTTCTCTCTCTAAGCTGCCGGAAATCCTTTTCTACGGTGGAGCCGCCGCGCCTGAATCGCCGGAGACGTCAGATGGCAGTCAAACTCCTCTGAAATGCTCGCCTTCACCTTCTGAGCACAGCGCCGACAACGGTTCCTCGTGAATCACCTTAGATCTTTCTAGATCTAACTTTGCAGATAGCCGAACCCTAACTTTCCGATCTGAGAATTTCACCGCGAAAAGGAGTCGAATCTCAGGTATAGTATTCTTTCTTCTATCTTCTTTCTTTTAAACGACAAGTCTCTCGTGTGGGTCAAACTAACGTTTTTTCGATTCTGTGTGCAAAGGGAAAAAGGAGAAAAAGGACACAAGGGTACTGGAAGAGAGAAAACGAGAAAATGAAGAGAAGCCTCGGGTCTTGAGACAGGTAACAAAGAAACCCCCCTCTCTTTTTTTGGTTTTGTGTTTTTTTTTGTGTTTCTGGAAACACTGAGTTTTTTTTATTCTTTGTTGCTAGAGAATAGAAACTAGGGTTTATGTCTTTTTGTTCTTGGGATTTCTCTGAAGGAAAAATGGAAAAGGAAAAACTTAGGGTTTTTTCTTGGGGTTTGTGTCCCTTCCTCCTCTAAGATTTTTCTGCAATTTATATACTGTTCATTTTTATTTTTGATGGATGGGATTAGCCTGCTGCAGTTGATCCCACGGTCATAATTTGATACTTTGATACCTTTTAGCATCCTCTTGTTTGCTTACCTGTTTATTGATGTGGCATCTTGTGAAGTTATCCTCTACTTTCCATTGGCATCCTGCATCCCTTTTATTCTCTGTGCATTCTCTGTATTTTGTCTCTGATGTTTGCCATGTGTCTCTCTTGATTTAATGGTTGTGCTTTGGCCTTTGATGATGTATGTATTTCATAGGATTCCTGCATATTACCACATTTGCCTTGCTGTGTATTGACTCATCATTCTGTAAATTTCTGACATGGCCAACTTCTGTTGATGCCCTTGCTGACTTGGAGGCTTACACTATTCTTATTGGTCTGAAGCTTGTGTCCATAGCCTATGTGTGTGTGTGCATAACGTGTGTGAGCTTGTGTGTGCCATACTTTGGTATTTGAAACTATTTGCTGTTGTGCTACCCTACTGTATCCTTTTTGAGCTCATCTTTTGTATCCTTTGATCCTTGTATTTTTAATCTGGTATTTCAATTTGATGGTGCATACTCCAGGTCCTGGTTAGCTCTTGTATTGTTGCATTGCAGCAGATTATTTTCAGAGACCAAGTTCTGCATGTCAAGATCTTGGTCGGCAAGTTTCTCCTAATGGTCTGCTAATCTCTCTTTTGCTTTGTTTCTTTGTGCTTAATTGCTGCAAATCCTCTGCTTTGTCTCCCCTGATGGTGTACTACAAATGCTGAGGTGGCGAGGGGGACCATCCAAGCTTGGTCCCCCTAGTCCAAAAAAGATAAGTATTTTCCTCATTAATGCTAATTCATCAGTAAATAAATTCCTGTTTTGGTTTAATGGCTCCAAACCTTGTTGCTTTGTGCATAAATGGCTACTAATCCTCTTCTAATTTGTTTTACAGGAGCCTTGTGAAGTGATTTTGAAGCTTTGAGGTTTGATGAAGGGTAGATTAAGGAAGAAAGTGTAATTTGAGCATGTAATTCTTGTATTTCTTGTAATAAAACAAACTGTAGTTTTATGTATATTTTGTACTTTCTTATACCATTCCCCAAAAAGCAATAGGTTCAAAGGACACCTAGCCTAAAACAGAAAGGTTCCCCATGACCCAAAGAGAGCGAGCCCAAAAAGATAATCGCAGGCCCAATCGGAAACTTTCTTGACCCAAAACATAAGCCCAAAGCCCAACTGGACTTAAAGGGAAAAAAGAAGGGACCAAAAGTGGCAACACAAAACTTGAGCTACTTGGACCAAGAAATGACATTGGCCCAATAAGTTCTTCAAAAAGGGTGTTACCTACTTTACGTTTTCAAAAAGAAATAGACAAGAGTTTAAATGAGGGTTTGGGCTTAGCTAAGATTAAAATGTTAAGGCTTTATTAGATTTAAAGAAAGGGCTTTACTAATCTAACGCAAAAATAATGTGTCTACACCAGCGTCTACGGCGGAATCCTTAGATCGTATTAGTCGGAACTTTCTTTAGGGGGGTGAAGTAGAAAGTTCTCACAATCATTTAGTCAGCTGGGATCGTGTGTGTAGTCCAAAAGGGAATGGTGGACTTGGTTTGCGAAAAGCTCGAATCATGAATGTCGCTTTACTAGTTAAGACTGGCTGGAAACTACATGCTAGACAGCAGTCATTGTGCACAGAAGTTTTTGAGAAGAAATACTTGAGAGGGTTGGGCTTTATGGATGCTGACGCCCGGGGTCGCCAATCTTCTACTTGGCGGGGTATTCGGAGATCTATTGATTGTGTTCGTAATGGTTATAAATGGAACATTGAAAATGATGCATCTGTTAATTTTTAGCATGATTGGTGGGTGGGGGATCGACCTTTGATTCATGATATTATTACTAGTGAAGCTTCATTAGATAGAAATGCAAAGGTTGTTTCGTTCATGACTGATGATAGTCAATGGCATTTGGATGAGCTCACAACCTTATTGCCATCAACAAAAATTGAAGAAATTAGAGCAATTCCGCTGTTTTTGAGTTCCTTTGTAGCTGATAGGTGTACTTGGGCATGGACTGAAACAGGTCATTTCTCTACGAAATCGGCTTATGACAATTTGGCTAACTTGTTCACCGCAGATGCTGTGGCAGGTAAATGTGATTGGATTTGGAAGTTACATACTACAGAGATAATTATATTCTTTTTATGGTTGGTATTTTTTGATAAATTGAATACCAATGTGGTGCATAGAAGGAAATGTTTGACAGCTGATTCCTTTTGTAAGTTATGTAATATGGTTGACGAATCTATTAAGCAGATTTTGCAGTCATGCCCGTTTGTACACGGCATTTGGGATTGTGCTTATAGACGGTTTGGACTTCATACGGGGTCGTCGGATGATTTTCAGAATTGGCTACAAGTGAATGCTAGGAAGGCCTTCAACCCAAACTGGTCAAATACCGTGGAGTATCCAATTCGTCTCGATTTTATGGAGTCTATGGAAAAGTCGGAACAAATTTGTTTTTGAGGAGGTGGTGCCGAATGCAGAAGGGATTCTTCAATATGCTACCTTGCTTGCAAAATATGCTATGGTGCAGTGGTGGAGCCAGGATTTCAATCTTGGGGGGGGGGGGGGAACTAAAATTAAATATTTCACATAAATATATGGTTATTACTATAGTAAAATTTTTCTTATGAGAGTATATATTAATTATTTTATGAAAAAGATCTATTAAAATTTTGCACATATATAAAAATAAATAAGAACTATTTATCGAGAATGAGTAACATACCTTAAAATTGTGCATGACACTCCTTTAAGGAGATAAAATAAGTACAGAGTCTGTGTCAAAAGTTTCAACAATCTCTCTCTCAATATAAACAAGATCATCAACAAGAAACTCATCCTCCAATTTATTGCGAAGCCTTGTTTTGACAATCTTCATCGCTAAAAATGCTCTTTCAGTGGTTGCAGTTGAAACAGGAAGAGTCAATAAAAGACGGATCAATCTGTCAGCAAGAAAGTACACTTCCGACATCTGCATCTCTGCTAATCCTTGACAAAGTTTAGAAATTGTGGTCAAATTTCGCAATTTAGGATGGTTTATGACATTGAGCTTATAGTGTTGCAATTGGAACTTCAAGGTTATTTTCTCCTGCTCAAGGAAATCAAGAGGATAGTATTTTTCCATAAGACAACAAATATCATCAATATTAAAGGATTTATATGCATCTTTAGGATCCAAAGCTGAGCTAAGAGTAAGAAGATCCATTGCTTGATCATTAAATCTAGTATTGAGCTCAGTGAGTTGAGAATCTATAGCAGCATTGAATATATCAACACGATAATGGTGCTCCATATTAAAACCATCCTGTTGGGGACGACCACGTTTTACCATATATGGAGAGTTCATATTTGGAACATCAATGTCGTGCTTTCCACAAAATGCTATAACCTTGCCCAATAACTTCTCCTAACCATCATCTCTCAACTTTTGTATTAGTGTTTTGGTGCTTGACACTAAATGCATAGCATTTACTATATCTTGAGTTTTCTGCTGAAAATACTGACAAAGAATATCTGTAATGCCCATGATCTCTTTCATTAGATGCAAGATAAAAACAAAATCAAAAGATGTAATCTTCTTATATGCTGCAGATGCATCTCCACGTATAGAATAATTAAAACCCTTTTCAATAACTTCTTCAAGAACAGAGCAAGCAGGAGCAAACATATTTATCACACTACAAACAGAACTGAAATGAGAACTCAATCGGGTTTCACCAACCCGTTTCACAGTGCCAATTCGGTTAAGTCCTTTACCAGTTTCAAGTTCACCGATTGCCAACAAATCTGCAATTTCAATTGCTTTTGCATCTTATAAATGATCATGGTGTTTGCAAGAGGCACCGATAATATTAACAATGAAAGTTCAAATCAGAGAAAAAGTTATAGATAGGAATCACCTCTCGAGAAGCAGCAACCAATGCCAATTGGAGTCGATGAGTCAAGCAATCAACATAATATGCAGAGGGACAATCCTTTAAAAACAATGCTTGCAAACCATTCCATTCATTCCAGATGTTGCTAGCACCATCATATATATCCTTGGCCACAGATGTTTAGAACATCAAGACAATGCCGAGAAAGAACAACACATATTTCATCTTTAAGAGTCAATGTTGCAGTATCTTTAACATGTACAAGATCAAAGAAACACTATCTTATAACCCTTATCATCAACATATCTCAAAACAATAGCCATTTGCTCTCTTTTAGATTCATCATGTGCCTCATCAATAATGATACAAAATTTAGAATCCCGAATATCATTACGAATCTTATGGCGCACTTTATTTGCAAGAATATGTAAAATCTCCTTTTGAATCATATGAGAAGTATATTTAGCATTTTTTGGAGTATTTTCCAAAACAACTCTAGCAACTTTATCATTATAGGAAGATAATAGTGCAACCAATTTAAGAAAATTACCTCGATTGCTTGAATTAGAGGTTTCATCATGACCTCTAAAAGCACATCTTGCAAAGTTAGCCATCGAACAACATCAATCGAAGTCTTCACTCGCAAGCGGTTACCTTCCTTTTGCTCTAAACTTTATGCATTGATTACATTGTTAATGTGGCAAGATTGATCTAACAAATCTTGACGACATTTCTCGGCATTATTATGTGGAGAGCATGGATCTTGGCCAACATGATTCAAGAAAGCACACCTTTTTCCATCAATAACCTTTTTCCAATTATTAAAACCTTTAACAGTAAATGCATCCGTTCCATGACGAACAATAGGTTTTGAGAAAAGATAGCAATAAAAACAATATGTTGCATCTTTAGTAGGGGAATACTCCAACCAAGGAAATTTACCAAACCAAAAAGCTTGAAATCTTCCGGGATGCTTCTCATTAGAAAGTGGATATTCAGACAAATGCATTCGGTAAGGCCCCAATTTCAAATATGCTCGTATAACTTCATCCCGTTGATTAACAGGATATTCCCATATTTGAGGGCGTAGTCCCGGATCCCACTCTAGATTATTAATATCAAAAGAAAGGTTTGAATGATCTTTAGTTTCAAGTTTTGGACATTTAGAAGTATTAGCTTCAACACTTGGAGAATCATCATTGACCGGATGACTAAGGTCACAAGTATCAATACTTTTTCTGTTAAAAAAACATCAATTGTCTTTACCTTCTTCATTTTTCACAAATAACCTAAAAATTGATTTTGAAAAATTAAAATTTCATTCAAATTGAAATTGATGTATAAGAATAAACACCTAAATTGCAAAAATATAAATTTTTTGAGTAGCCAATATATAAATACAAGCAAGAAAATTAAAATTAGGACTTCTAATTAATACATAATATACGTTAACAAAATAATGAATAAATTTTATATCATAATCCAAGTAATTTTCATTTCCTACCCCATTTGATATAAACACATCATGAATTCACAATATAAATTAAATCATAAAATTAAAGAAGACTTTTTAAATATTAAAATAAACAAATAACCCATAATTTACCATATCAAAGAAGACAAAATATTAACTTCTATTGAGTCTTGGAGCTTGGAAGTTGCAAAGGTGAGACTTGGGGATTGAGAGCGATCAAGAAACAAAAATGCAAAAAATTTTACTTCAGAATTGATTTTTAGTGGGACAAATTGGCTAGTGGAGGAAAAGGATTTATGTGGGGACCATGGGTTTTTTTTTTTTTTTTTTACACTTTCAGCCTTTCAAATTCAGTTTCTTTAAGAAGCTTTCGTACTTATTTTTAAAACTTTGTCCTTTTATTAGAGTTGGACCACAACCCTTTAAAGATCCTTTTATTAGAGTTAGACACAACCCTTTAAAGATAAAAATTTAAGACTATTGGGGCCAACTTATATATATATATATATATATATAATATAACTAATAAAGGATATATATATATATAATATAATATAAAATAATATAACTAATAAAGGACCCAAAATGATGGCTTTCCAAGTGCTGGCAAACCCAAGAGTTAACCTGCCATGCTTATCAAGTGGTTGGCTCCTCCACTAGGGATGTGGATTTTGAATTCTGATGGTTTAGTACGGTTTGGGGATGGTTATGCTGCAGCAGGAGGGTTGATTCGTGACTTTCATGGTAGTTGGGTTAAAAGTTACATGATTAACATTGGTACTACTAATAGTTTATGTGTAGAACTGTGGGGAGTGAGACATGGCCGAATTTTGGCGAAGGAATGGCAAATTGATAGATTAATGGTCGAACTCAATGCTGCAGTGGTTGTACTTTTCTTACATAGTCAGGTTGATTTGGCTCATTTGTGTTATACTCTTGTCGATGATTGCCTGGAACTGATGAAGGGTGGTTGGATAGTAAAGGTTCGACATATTCGCCGTGAAGAGAAACATTGTGCAAATGCGATGGACAGGGACGGATCTTGACATATAAGTTTGAGAGGGCCGCTATAAATTACTTTATGTAAAATTAAATTTTGGGGGGACCAAATTAAAATTTTTAGACTACTATTACATATAAATCTATATATTACTATGCAAATTTTCCATTTTTCTATAGACTAATATGCAATTTTTCCATTTTGGGGGGCATGGCCCCCTCAATACCTCATGTAGATCCGCCCCTAGCGATGGCTTCTATGGCTCATGCGACTCCTATGCGGATAACCTGGTTTAAAGAACCCCCGAATCAGTTAACCCCTTTATTAGTGAAGGATAGACTCAGATATGGGATTTTAAAATTATAGTTTATGCTTGTTCAGTTGTTATGTAGAAAAAAAAAATAAAGTTCGAAAGGGAAAGTAGAAGATGGAGATCAAACTCTCAAATCTCATGCATTTGGGCCCATTTTGGCCCTATTTAAACCCATCTTTTGTGTATTTCATCGT
>AWUE01018883.1:0-19136 GCA_001974825.2 Corchorus olitorius
TATGAGATATGCGACCGAGGTGATTGGCAAGTCCAGTTTTTTTTTGGGATTCCATGGTCACATTTTTTAGAGTTAGTAGGCTTGGTTCGCAGTTTTTTTTTTTTTAAAGGTTCACAGTTCGCTTGTATTAATCTTTTCCCATAAAATCAATCTAAAAGATTTATGGGAAAATATTTGATGTCCTGAGAGTATATGAGGAGTCAGAAACTTGGCACCTCATAAAAAACCCTAGCAAACATTCATAAGCCCTTTTCTATAAACTAGTTTTCACTTCCACGTGTAGTGCACGTGACCAATTGTGTTTAAATTAAAAGAAAATTAAAATAATAATTGAAATTAATTATAAGTAAAACTGTAAAATCTGATCCAACCTTGATAACCTGTTCCAACCCAATCGAACCCGATTTGACCAGAGAAATTAAACAACTCGAACATGTCCTATCCAGACTCGACAAACTTGTAACCTGAATAACCCGAGAAGATAACCCGATGACCCAAGAATATTATACACTAAAATTATGTTTTATTATATCAAATACACATTGTTATAATTTTAACCATTTTAAATAAATTTAAGAATTAAGCATTTAAAAATTCAAGGCTGACCCAATTGATCCGAGTCCTAAACCTGAAAAATTCAAAACCCGAATGACCCAGAACCCGAGTAACCTGAGGCCAAAACTTGAACCTGCATGACCCTAAATCTAGCAGACCCGAGACTCGAATGACCTGAATCCAGATGAGCCGAAACCTGGATGATCCGAGAAAATTACCTCACTCATATGACATGGACCCAGATGAGTATGACCCGAAACCCGTCCAACCCGCCCATTTGACTACTCTAACTTTATAAGTCAAAGGAAATAATTGCATGTTACTCTTCTTTTTATTTTTAAAAACTTTAAATTCTTGTTATACACTCCAATATATTAAACTATCAATACACACTCCAAAAATTGAAAAAGTTAATCACAATAATTAAATTTTAAATAAATTTTTAACTTAATTAGTTTAAAAAATGATGAATAATTAATGATTAGGTAAATTATTTTAACTTTTAAACTTGATAATAAGATTTTTGTTAGTTTATATTATAATTTTTTTGTTCAAATTAGTTTATATTATAATTGAAAAAAATCTCCAATTTTTAAAATTAAAATGGTAAATTAAAATATTTATAAAAATATTGAATTTAATTAATTAAAAATAGAGTTTTTAGTAGAATAATTGTAAAAGTCTATTTCTTAAAAAGGATGTAAAATTTAAATAATGTCATTTAAGAAATATATTTTTAAAATTCTAATATATATAGTTTTTTAATTAAATTAGTAAATTGATAAAAATAAAATAGGTATAAGGATATTAGATTAATTAAATAAAAATAATGTTTTTAGTTTTTGTTGGTCAAAAAATAGAGTTTTTAGTTGAGTAAAACTATAAAAATATATTTAAAAAATTCTAATATATATAATTTTTTAATTAAAATAGTAAAATGGTAAAAATAAATAGTTATAAGGATATTATATTTAATTAAATAAAAATAGAGTTTTTAGTTGAGTAAAACTATAAAAGTCTAAACAATGACATTTAAGAAATATATTCGAAAAATAAGGGTATAATAGACGATTCAAAAGTTTTACAAGAGTATATAGTTTTTAATATAGTATAGATAATACTCCCTCTGTCCCATTACATAAGTCCATTTTAACTATATCATCAAGATTAAGAAAATTAGTTATGACACAAAATTTTATGTACTTTTACCTTTATCTTCTATTTTTACCCTTGTTCTTTTTTCCCACTAATTCTCTCTCCTCCTACTCATCCTCTTAACTACCAAGGATAGTTTTGGAAATTGCTAAAAAAATATGCATTGGAATTGATAAAAGGACTTATAAATTGGGACAAAAAAAGCTTCTAGAAGGGCACTTATGTTATGGGACAGAGGGAGTAATAAGTTTTATTTTATTCCTCATCTAAAAATAAAATAATTAATTTTAGGCCTATAATAAAATAATTAATTTTATACAAAAGTATAAATAAACAAAATTCACAGAAATAGTAGTTGAAGGGAAGACTGAAGAGGCAAAAAGAAAGAAAATGGTGGAAAATGGAGAAACTGAAATGTTTGGTTCCGGAGAGTGTGAAGCGGAGGGTGGCGGAGAGCAGTTGCGATGATCTTGCTTGTCTATCATCTTCTGTCGTCGACTTGTTTCTGAGTTTGCCGGAGTTTCATCAGTTGATAGCAGACTTAATAGACTCAAACCAAAATCATAATCTTTGTGGTAAGAACAAGGAAGCTACTTTACACTTTAAACAAAAAGGGCAACCATTTTCTATAATTGGGAGTGCAATTCCTCGTCGGCGACGAGCTCTACTATTTTGCAATTTGCCCCGCCCTGCTTCTTACTTAAATGAAAACTGACCAAATGTAGCCTAAAATTAATTATTTATTTTACTTGAGGAATAAATAAAACTTATTATTATTTATAGAAAATGACCTGTAAAAGTTTATTCTTGATTTTTTATAAAATGTCATGTTCCGCTTGCCTGACAGTTTATGGCTCCTATACCCTATCAGGGCATCAAATATTTTCCCAAGATTTATTTGATTGTTTTGCAGTTTTTTTTTTTGGCAATATGATTGTTTTGCAGTTTACATATGCACTGGACATCATTTTCACCCCAAGCCACATTTGGGCCAATTATACCCAATTGCTAATGGGTTATTAAACCCAAACCAGGCGGAGATTTTTTTTTTTTTTTTGCCTTTTTGTTGTAAAGAAATGTGCTACTAACTACCTGTGTGGAACTTAATTTCCATAGAGAACTGATTGAATTTCCATTTTCACAATAATTTCACAAATGAAAATCAGATTTCTAATTTTTCCTCATTCGTTTTCTTATTATTTAATATTTAAAATGATAATCTTATCATTTAAGCTAGAGAAATTAAGAATAATTAGCCTATCAATTTGCAGTATCTTTTTTTATTTATCTTCTAGAAAATTATAGATCTTACACAGAAAATTATGGAAATTAAAGAAAGATATATGTAGGGAAAGGAGTTCAAACATATTAACATAGCAAAAAAAAAATCTCATTTTAGTCCATTTTTTTTTTCTTTCTATTAGAGAGAGGAAGGAAGCAAATTTGTCAACTTAGTGAGGCTAGTAAAGATAACTGGTTAAATATTATATCAATTAAACTTTAAATTATAGTTTTTTTAAGGTATTAAAATATAGAAATTGATTTAGTTGGAGTGTAGACTTGATTATCCACTTTATTACTTCAAAGGGTTGAAAATTTGTTATCTCTCCTTGTATATACACTCCAATGCCTCGTGGAAACTTAACCAACTAATTCATGAAAAATTTAATCTTATCCTTTCTTTCAAGTACTCTAAGGCTCCTTAATAATTAATCTCAAATCATTATACGTCACTTCCCAAATATTATGTTCATCAAGAAATTGAAATATTGTTACTAAGATGAGACGAATCTTCAACCATTGAAAGATATGTTTTTCATTTCGGAATTTGCTTGGAAACACACCTAATTATCGTTACAAGAAAAATATCTGAGGAAGTAAGGTCCAAGAATTAATTTATTATTATAAACCGAAGTTGGACCAATGTTTGATGAGTTACTAGAAGGATGTGGTAAATATTTTCCGATCGATTAGTTAGTGCAATGCAATTCACTTTAGGTAAACAATATAAAATTAGTTAATTAGTCACCATAAATTATACAAACATGTGGTGATTAAATTATATATATATATATATATATATGGAGTTTTCTTGTTTATTCTCTTTAATGATCACGAGTTTTAGTTAATTTTACATGTATTGCATGTGATACAACGCGTTTAAATTAATTGGGTTGAACTCAAATGAAATAAGCCTAACCAATGTAACATAGCTTACAAGGCCAAAAAATCTAGTTAGGGCTCAAAGCCACACTGACGCGACGCAGGGACAAAATGTAATTAATTTGGGCTTTTGACTTGGACCGAGTTAGATGGACTTTATTTTATTTTTGGCCTTTAGTATTTTATTTTGTTTAATACTTTAATTAGTTTTGCATGGTATTTAAGATTTAGAAAACCCTATTTTATGCATAATCAAATATTTTCTAAAGTTGATCTCAGTTTATTTTTCTAGTATGGAATTTTTATCAACTTTTATCCAAGTGGATTCTTGGTGGGTTTGATTTCACGCTATACGCTGCGTTAGTTGGTGAGTTCATGGTCGTGGTGGTCCTATTGAAAAACCCGTATCTGTTTGCAAAAATCATGTCGACAATAGAAAGCCAAGGGTGGAGATGGCTCGTGGTGGTCTTATTGAAAGACTTGAACCTGTTTGTAGAAATACTGTCTATAATGAAGGTTCTGAAGAGAATCGTCAGCGACAATCTTTTCGCACAAGGTGCACTATAAACGGTAAGTCTTTCCCATAACTATTGATAATGATTATTGCGAAAATATTGTGAGTCGAAAGGTAGTCGAATTATTAGATTTGTCTTTTGAGAAACATTCTTGGTTGATCAATGGAAGGTGCAAGATTTTATTTTCTGTAAGGATATATAGCTGTGAAACTTATTGCAATATTGTAGACATGGAGCATTCTAAAATAATTTTAAGGAAGCATTGGCAGTTTGATGAGGGTGCACAATATTTAGAAGATGAGAATGTCTACAAAATTAGGAAGGGAGGAAAAGCTTATAAATTGATTCCTTTACCGAGGAAGACCCAGCCTAAAACTTTTAAGGTAGATGGAAAAATTTTGCTCACTAAGGAAGAAAAAGAGATTGAGGTAACTGAAAAGGATAAAGAGATAGAGGTCACTTAGAGGAAAGATGAATCCAAGACAATCGATAAAGTTGCCAAGGATGGGGAGAGTGTTGAATCGAAGACACCTGGTCAGTATGTTGCTGTGGAGGAGGAGCAAAAAGAGTTGGCTGTGGAGAAGAATTATGAATTTCCTAAACTACATGTGGAGGAATTTGTGGACTTTTCTGTGTTTATGGGAGTTAATTATACTAATCAGTTCTTTGCAGCAGTGGATAAGCAGGAGGCTGAAAAGCAAGTGGAGGAGCATTTGGGGTTGGTGCAACAGTTTATGCCAGTATTCAGTGGTTTATGACCTGATGACATCCCTGATGACTTGCCACTGATTCATGGTATCTGCCATTTTATTGATTTTATTCTTGGATTGAGTTTGCCTAACTTTTCTCACTTTCAAATTGTTTATACCTCAATTTACAATTGAGGGTAAATTGGTCTTATCATAATTATAATCAAGATGTGTGGTTAGGATTTAATCAAAATTCCTAAAGAAACTAGGTTTCTGCACCACCCTGATTCAAATTGAATTAGGAAAGTCTTGTAAATTAATTGCAAAGGCTGAAATTAATTAATTACTAATTAAATAATAATTATTTTCTAAATAATTATTATTAAATTTCTAGTGTACGCCGCTGCTACCCAGTTGAGTGGCACACAGAATCAAATCAGAAGCAGTTTCCTTTAATATTGCTGCCTGATAAGGAGGCAAACAAGCAAATAAGGAAAATTGCTTGCTATCTGACCATGAGATGAAAAATACCTCATGAACATACATAGCAAGGCCCAAGTCGTCTCCCAGTCAGAGGAGAGGCCGCCCTTTGCCCTGCAGAGAGACATTTTTCTCTTCTTGCAGGAAGGAGGCAGAGAGCTAAAGTTTGTCAGCAAAGAGAAACATCTGTGCACGTGAGAGAGGCATGAGATTTTCAACCTCACACCTCCTCCATATAATCGACCTACCACAATGGAGAAAACGCCTAGTCTCCTTCCCACCCCGGGAGGTGAAATTGCAACTTGTATTTTGTTCAATTAAGGACAAAATAGTGAAATTGACCAATTGGAGAGGCTAGAGGCTGCGATTTCTTCTAAGGAGCATACCATGATGATCCTTGAGCTATAGATCATTATGGTAAAATTTCACCTCATTCTGACATCAGAGTAAAAACTTATGCCCGGTTTTCAGTTAAGGACATTTTCGGGAGTGAAGCCAAATTCACCATGATAGAGAGCTCAATTTAACTTGGGATTTTTTCCATGATCTTATGGAGATATTCTAAGCCTACTGGTGAAATTTTGGTTAATTCCGAGATCGTTTGCAACTTTTGCATTCTTTTCAGTTAAGGACATATGGCTTTCTCACCCCGGTTTAAGGCATTTTCTTAATTAATTCTTATTTTCATGATTTAAAGAGCTAAATATGGCCAAGTATGGGTAATTTCGTGGCTTTGATGATCAGAGTTCAATTCATGATGTCAATTGGCCACTACCTAGCCAAATTAGCTAAATTTAGCACAAAAGAAGCAACAAAAGCCTGCTGCACTGTGATAGGAAGAAGGAAGAATTGTCATCAACTACCCAGGAGGCATATTTTCGTCCCCTATCCTAGCAAAGTGGCGCCCTTATGCATGTCCAATCCCCTCCCAAGCAGTTGGATGCAATCAGAAGAAGAAGGAAGCTTCACTGCACTTTCCTGAAAGCTGTCATCTGCATAGGAGAAGATTTTGCCTTTCTCAGCAAGGCAATGGCATTAAATGCTCAAGCCCAAACCGTCCCCTATATAAAGGGAGGCCATTCTCAGGTTTCAGGCAGATTCCGCATCTCAGACATTTCTCCCGAGAAATCAAAAACCAGCTCCTGCAGCTACAAACTTGCTCCGCGCAAAAAACCAAGCTCCGTGCTTATTTTCTCTCTGGCTCTGCGCCATTTTCACCCTATTCATCACGAGTTCTTCACTCGTTCTTCATATTTTCCTTGTTTAGATCTTGTCTCCGGACAAACAAACACTCTTTTAGTGTTTTTCTCTTGTTTCAATCTTGTCTCCGGACATACAAACACTGTACACGTGTTCTTCATTCAGAAATAACAGATCAGTTTGTTATTTTCTTTTCAATTTCAATCACAATCAAAGCAGATCTCTCAGATCTGATCCGAAAAAGAGGAAGGCCCAGTTTGAGAAGCAGTTCGTGTGGATCCAATGATTTAGATGCTCCAGTGTGACTTTGATCCAGTCCCCACAATCGTTCTGATCTTTTTAATCTGTTGCCCCGCGCACCAGATCTTGTTTTTACAACCTCTTTGTCAATTTCAGCAAATTGACTGGCACGCCCTTATGCTGTCATAAAGAATTCTCCGTGAAAACTCTAGCAAGAGATTTTTGGCGCAACATCTCTTTTTGGCACGCCTGGTGGGACCAGCACATCTGCTCTCCCTCTCTGGCGCCCAAAGCATTCTCTTTCCCTCTGCATAGCCGGCGATCCCCGGCTCTTTTTCTCCTAGTCACTCAGCAAGGTGTCCGCCTCACTCAAAGGTATGGCCAAATCACTTTCCCTGACACTTGAAGCAGGAGAAGACAGCAGATCTCTCCTCCTCTCAAAGTCTCTGGGTAACTTTTCTTTACTTTTTCCTCTTCTCTTCCCCTCTCTCTAAGTCTTACCAAGTGGTAAATATGCCACCTAAGGTTGATGAAGGCAGATCTAGCCATGTTATGCAAACCAGAAGCAAAAACGTGGCAGATCCTTCACAATTACCTTTGGAATCTGATTCAAAGGTCTTGTTGCAATACCTCACTGAAGCCATGAATGAAATTTCTTTGGCACAGGAACAAAGGATGCAACAACTTATGAGATCTATTGATCAGATGAGTACATCTCATGACCAACTTAAGGAGGCCAATGACTCTTTTAAGGAGCAGATGATTCAAGACCGTGAGAACATCTTAGCTCAGATTGGTCAAGTAGAAGATATGCTCGGGGGACAAATCCAACAGATAGCCCAAGATCCGAGGCAAGCCAACATGCCAGCACTTCTCCCTCCACCTGTGGCGCCATTAGCTAATAATGGTGCCAACCAGGCGAGATTTCCACCTCAAGTGGAAGCAGTTGGTAACAATAATTTACCACCTCAAAGAGAGGGAGTAGCAAGAGGTGAGAATGAAGCTGATCTCATCCCTGGGCATCAAGAAGCAGCCGACCATGCACACGATAACGTGGAAGAGGAAGTCAATCCAGTTGGCCCTCGAGTTGCAGCTTATGTACCACCTCATGTGAGAAATGGTAATGGTAACGGTAATGGCGGAAGGAATGGCCATCAACGCCATCCACCTCAAGTTGCTGAAGTACAAGGACTAGTCAATCATAACCACATCAGGGAGATGATTGAAGACATGATTGGCCCAGCTTATAGGAGAGTAGGCAGGCCATCTTTTCAGAAGCCTTACCCTGAGGAGTATGATAGACTTTATCCTCTGCCTCGTGGATACAAGGTCCCTGACTTCACAAGCTTTTCTGGAACCTCTAGCGAGCAGACAACTCTGGAGCACATTGCTCGTTTTACTGTACAATGTGGAGAAGCCAACTCTGGCTACCAGAAGCTTCGCCTATTTCCCAACTCTGTCACAGGCGCAGCTTTTACTTGGTACATCAACTTACCACCCAACTCAGTGAGAACCTGGGAGGAGATGGAAAGATTGTTCCACACACAGTTCTATAGAACTGAGCCCGAGGTTTCCATGGCAGACCTGTCACGCCTTTACCAATGAAAAGGAGAGTCAGCTGAGGAGTATTTAGCTCGTTTCAAGAAGCTAAGGAATAGGTGCCGCACGCCTCTCCATGAGATAGAATTCGTGCGCCTAGCTCAGAATGGACTTGACATAGAACTTCGAAAGAAGTTCGAAGGAGTTGACTTCAGAGACTTTTTCGAGATGTCAACCAAGGTGACAAGATATGAGACTCTTCTTCGAGAAGAGAATGAAAGGATAAGTTCATCTTATGGCACTTATTATCAAGAGCCAAATTTTGAACTTGGAATAACTGAGGTCAAGGCAGATCGCCCCATTGAGTGTCCATGCCTTGTGAAGGCAGGAGTAGGACACCCTCAGACCCAAGAAAGGTTCGTTGCTATGTACCAGAGGCAAGCAGAGAAGAAGCCTTATGATGGAAGCAAAACTTATTCATTTGATACTTAAAAACGAATGAAGTTTTTGACTTCCTACACAAGTCGGGTATGATTAAGTTACCACCTGGACATGTCCTTCCCTCACCAGAGGACATCAAAGGAAGAGAGTACTGCAAGTACCACGACTCCTGGAGGCACCCAACCAATAACTGTACTGTGTTTAAAAACATAGTACAAAAAAAGATAGAGAAGGGAATCTTGAAATTCCCTGAAGCGCCAAAGAAAGATATGGGAGTTGATAAAAATCCTTTCCCGGCTCCTATCCACATGGTTGTGTGCAACTTCCCAAAAGATGGACAACTGACTAGTGAGAAGAAGGAAGCAACTCCCAAAAGGTCAAACTTGGCTCCAAGCGCCTCCTTGGCAGCCAATCCTCACCATGAAGGTAAGTCTTATCACCACTCTGCTAAGGCTAAGAAGTCGGGTGATAAAGCTAAGCTAAAAACGCTCGGTGTACATTCAGATCGGCCATGGAATTCAAACACGGCCGCTGATAGACTTAAAGCACCAAGGAGGAAGCTAGAACTTGTCTCATCTGGAGACGAAGAAGAGCCTATGGAACACCTTGATACCTCTTCTAGGAAGAAGGTTCAAAGAAAGTTGGAATTTGCATCAAAGACTCCACTCTAAAGGAAAGAGAAAAGTAAAACAAAGTACACTCCAAGCTCGGGGGCAAGCCAGGAACCTCTTTTCCTCCTCCTAAGCAGAACAAAAGGGAGTATGGTGAACCATCATCAAAAGTGGCGCCACCTCCTTCTCATCTCAGCTCATCTGACCACCACAAGATGCAAAGATCTTCCAAAAGAGAGTATGACCAGCAACCACAAGGTGAAAATCATCCTAACTCCCTCCCGAAAAGGACTAGGCATGAAATTAGGCCATGGTTGGATCATAAAAAGGAAGAATATCGCCATGCAGTCATGAGAAAAGAGATGAAGCTAAGAAGTGACCATACACGACCAAGAATGGTCAAGCCACCATCAAACACTCCTCAAGGTGTGTGGCGAAAAGTGCAACATCCCAAGTATCCTGTTCAAAAGAATAGGAAGACTTGGAGGAGACAAGAACTTCGGAAAAGAGCTAAGCCTCGAAGTGAAGAAGTGCTTGATGACATGCAAGTTGATGAGAGTGGAAATGAGCCTTCAAAGGATCAACCACCCACCAACGAGATGGATGTATCTCTCATGGACTTAGCAGACATGGGAGTAAAGCTATGCAAGGAGAAAATCCTTTCTGAAGAAGCAAGACTCAAGGCTAAAGAACTGGAGCTAAGTAAGAAAGAAGTTGAACTCCAAGATCGAAGGCAAGCTTTGATTGACATAGTCTATGGCAATGAAGATTATTCTTGCCAAGAACTAGCGAGCAGAGGTGCCATCAATGAGGAGGCAGTCCTTGCATACAGAAGATTAGCCATGAGAGCATTAACCATAGGAGATGAAGATGGAGCAGATGATGATTTCGAGATCTGTAATATTGAAGATGATTCGTACTACCAAAAGTTTCCCTATGAAGCTTTGACCAAAAGACTTGAAGACTGGCCATCACATGAGGCCACTCAAGATCTACTCCATATCTCAGAGGATATGCCTCCATGGCAAATATCAATTTTGCTTGAAAAAGCAAAATTAGACAAAGAAAGGAAAGAGTTTGAAGCTAAGAGATTAGAACACATCGAAGCGGAAAACATCCTTTTTGAGAGACAAGAAGCTATAGATAATACTGCTAAGCAACTCCTTAGGACCAGGAGACCAAGATGGAAGTCTTTGGGCTCCACACTGGGAGGATAATGGCGCCACCCACATGGAGGATGCCATCCCAACTTCATCTGACCAGAACATGTGTGATGAAAGTTTGGGAGAAAAGCCTGTTGCCATGAGTGAAGAGGAAACAATGGCTGCTGATGACTTTGATCACAAGTCTGTTGAATCATTGACCTTTGGGCAGTTCATGGTCAATCTTAACCATACTACTATCACTCTACCATGCACATTTGCTGCTAGATTAAAGGAGCGAGTGGAATCGTTTGAGCCACCCTCTCCCTTGGAAGATGAAGATGTCATTGAGATTCCCCTAAGTAATGAAGAGGACTCGGGGGGCAACACTTAAGATGAGGCAAAGTCCATGATCTTCATCAAACCAGATGAAACAGACACTTGCCACATCAAGCCCTTGTATATCAAGGCACATGTTGATGGCATTCCAATCAGCAGGGTACTTGTTGATAATGGTGCAACGGTGAATCTCATTCCCTATTCATCATTGAAGAAACTGGACAAGTGCACTGATGATTTGATCAAGTCGGAAGTCACCGTGAGTGATTTTTCAGGCAACATCAAGAAGACAAGAGGCATATTGCCTGCCCAGCTGACCATTGGGTCAAAAACGTCCCTCTCTGCCTTCTTTGTAGTTGATTCCTCATCAACTTACAACATGTTGCTCGGTAGAGATTGGATTCATTCCAACTGGTGTGTCCCATCATCCTTACATCAACTATTGATGTTTTGTAACGGTACTGAAGTTGAAGTGGTCAAAGCAGACAAGAGACCATTCAAAGTCGAAACCAATGCAGTAGATGCAAGGTTTTATGATGGAACCACATGACCTATAAGGTTTATGGGTCAGGACAAATATGGCCGGCCATACCCGTTTATTTCCACAGGAGAAGTCAAACAAGAAGCCTTGAAAGAGGTGATGGAAAATCTTGTGCGGCCTGATGCTTTGATACCCTTCAAGCCGCTTCCATGTGCTCCTATCATAGAAGAAATCCCATGAGTACACAACCTAGAGAGGTTGTGTTGGCCAACGACATCTTGAGAAAGTTGTCGACATTGGCCCTAGAAATGAAGCTCCAAAGCTTAGAGGATTCAGCCGCCCCATCAGCTAATGCGGCTTATCAAAGTATAGAAAATACACAAGATGAGATCACCATGGAGGAACTTGATCTTGCTCCCATGAAGTTAGATGATCTCAAGGCTGAGGTACAAGATCCTTTACTTGAAGTAAATCTTGGTACTGAAGAAGAGCCTAGGCCAACTTACATAAGTCAGTTATTGGCCGAAGAAGATAAGCCACGCTTTGTAGCCTTGCTAAAAGAATACAAAGATTGTTTCGCCTGGGATTATGACGAAATGCCTGGCTTGAGTCGTGACTTGGTGGAGCATCGTCTGCCAATCATTGAAGGTTACCATCCCTATCAGCAGCCTCCCAGAAGAATGGCTAATGATGTCATTCTTAAGGTTAAAGAGGAAGTTGAAAGGCTCCTTAAAGCAGGATTCATCCGTACCGCAAGGTATGTAGAATGGATTTCAAACATAGTTCCTGTAGTTAAAAAGAATGGTAAAATCAGGGTGTGTGTTGATTTTCGAAATTTGAATTCAGCCACCCCTAAAGATGAATATCCTATGCCTGTTGCAGACCTACTAGTAGATGGGGCCGCCCAGCATCAAGTACTATCCTTCATGGATGGTCACAGCGGCTACAACCAGATCTATATAGCAGAGGAGGATGTTCCAAAGACAGCTTTTCGTTGTCCAGGTGCAATCGGTACTTTTGAATGGGTAGTCATGCCCTTTGGACTCAAATACGCCGGTACAACCTATCAAAGAGCCATGAACGCCATCTTCCATGACATGATTGGAAAATTCATGGAGGTATGCATAGATGATGTAGTGGTTAAGTCACATAACCACCTTGATCATATTGATCATCTAAGGCGCTCATTCGAAAGAATGAGACAACATGGTTTGAAAATGAATCCATTGAAATGTGCTTTCGGTGTTAGTGCAGGTAACTTCCTTGGATTTTTGGTCCATCAACGAGGCATCGAGATAGACCAAAACAAGGCAAAAGCCATCATACAGGCAAAACCGCCCACATCAAAGAAAGAACTTCAACGCTTCCTTGGACAAGTCAACTTCTTAAGAAGATTTATCTCCAACACTGCTGGTAAGACCAAGGCGTTCTCACCACTGTTGAAGTTAAAAGACAAGGAGGAGTTTCAATGGAAAGACGAACATCAAGAAGCTTTTGAGGCCATCAAGAAGTATTTAGCTTCGCCTCCTGTATTAGTTCCTCCTAGGAAGGATAAAACTTTGTAGTTGTATGTTGCAGCCACTACATCTTCCATAGGATGTTTGTTGGCTCAAGGGTTGGGAAAAGGAAAGGAACAAGCAGTGTACTACTTAAGTAGGACTCTTACGGATGTAGAAACTCGGTATAGTCCTATTGAAAAGCTATGTTTGTCACTTTACTTTGCAGCAATAAAACTAAGGCATTACATGCTCTACTTTGATGTCTGTGTTATTTCAAAAACTGACCTAGTGAAATACATGTTGTCTCGGCCTCTCCTTAAAGGCCGACTAGGCAAGTGGTGCCTGACACTCTCTGAGTTCAGTTTCAAGTATATACCTCAAAAGGCTGTAAAAGGGCAAGCAATTGCTGACTTCCTGGCCGACCACCCATGCTTAGACTTGGGAGAAGAATTTGAAGATACAAACTTTGTCATGGAAGTATCTTTAATTCCATGGATACTTGAGTTTGATGGTTCTAGCACTGCCAACTCTGCAGGTGCAGGAATTGTCATCACCTCCCCAGATGATGACTATACCATGATGTCATTCCACTTAGACTTTGATTGTACTAACAATCAAGCTGAGTATGAGGCACTCATCATTGGACTAGAATTACTCAGGGAGATGAAAGTATTCACAGTACACATCAGAGGGGATTCTCTCTTGGTGATCAACCAGCTTACCAGAGAATTCAATTGTACAAGTCCATCATTGTTATCATACTATGCAGTGGCAGTACAATTGTTAGAAAATTTTGATGATGTAAGAATAGAACACGTCCCCAGACATAAAAATGAGTCTGCAAATATTGCTGCACAGCTTGCATCTGGCCTTGTATTCCGAGATGATATTTGGAAGAAGGTGGTAAATGTGGAAAGGAGGAGCATGCCTTCAACATTTACTAGGGATAATGTGTTTGAAGTGTACAACATGGTACACAGGCTTGATGACTGGCACCAGCCATTCCTTGAATATCTTCAAAACCCATCAACAAGGGTCACTAGAAGGATAAGGACTTTGGCCGTGCACTACACCGTCTTAGCTGACGAATTATATCGAAAAGACTTAGACGGATCTTTAATGAGATGTCTAGATCAAGATGAGGCTAAGAAAGTCATCAAAGATGTGCATGAAGGTTTATGTGGTGCACACCAAGCTGGTAGGAAGATGAGATGGTTGATTCGCCGTCATGGTTTTCATTGGCCAACCATCATGAAAGATTGTATGGAATTTGCCAAAGGATGCCAAGCTTGTCAAAAGTATGGCCCTATATGGAGACTTCCATCAGAAGAGCTACATTCTATAATAAAGCCTTGGCCATTCAGAGGATGGGCAATTGATCTTATTGGAAAGATCTACCCACCGGCCAAAGGAAGTGTCTGCTTTATTATAGTCGCCACAGATTATTTTACCAAATGGGTGGAGGCAAAAGCTCTGAATGGCATAGCTCATAATGATATCAAGAAATTCATCAAGGGACATATCATCTACCGCTTTGGAATTCCAGAAACTCTCACCACTGATTAAGGTACTAACTTTGATGGTGAGATCACAAGAAGTTTGGAAGAAAAATTTGGCCTAAAATTCACTAAGTCCACGCCATATTATGCCCAGGCTAATGGACAGGCCGAAGCCTCTAACAAGGTGATGATAGGCATCATAGAAAAAATGATAAAAGACAAACCCGGTAAGTGGGATAGAGTCTTACCTAAGGCATTGTGGGCGTACAGGATGTCACAACGTTCAAGTACTGGTGTAAGCCCATTTAGCCTCACCTATGGTCATGATGCAATGGTCCCAATGGAACTTTTGGCTAAGTCAGCCAGAGTTGCATTCCAAAACAACTTGCAATGGTATGATTACAATGATGCCATGATGATCGAGCTTGAAGATCTCGATTCTGAAAGATTAGATGCTTTAGATCACCTGCAAGCACAGAAGAAGAAGGCAGAAAGAAGTTACAATAAGAAAGTTCGTAAACGAAGTTTTGTTGAAGGCGAACTACTATGGAAAGCTTTCTTGCCTCTTGGTTCTAAGAAACGAGGAAAATGGTCTCCTAAGTGGGAAGGGCCATTCCGTATCAAGAAAGTACTCAAGAATGGTGCCTATTGGTTAGAGACTGAAGATGGTGACTCTCATAGGAAGTTCATCAACGGGCGCTATTTGAAGAAGTACTATCCAACTGCATGGGAGGCAAAATCTGATCCAAATCCTGAATTCGACATGGAGGAGGAATTAGATGAAGTGGCTATGACTCAACTCACAGCCACATGCTTCACTGAAGTATAAAAGTTACACGCTTCGTGGACTTAGCCACCCCAATTGCGTTCTTGTGGCTTTTAAATAAAAACAAAATATCTTATACTTTTTGAAGTGATAAAATTTCAAATTTTTGCCAATAACCTTAGGGAGTGGCGAAAAATTGAAGGGAAAATAAGAAATTCCATCACTTAAATTTTACAAGTGTTATGGAAATTTGAATTTTCAAAATTTGGCCTTAGTCGAAAGGAAAGGCCGAATTTTCCTAGTATTTTGGATGTTTTGCCGAAAATTCTAAGTAATTTTGGCAAAATAATTTCCAAATATTTGATCTTTGTGGTTTTGATCATAAAACCAAAAGATTAAATTGACAAAGGATTTTGTTTAAATAGATGGCTGAAATAAAATAAAAAGCCACTAATATTAAAGTTGGCAAAAACTCATTGCCACCAATTCAAAACAAAAATCTAACTTGTTTGAAATTGAAATCACTCATAAAACAAGATCTTAAAGTTGTGAAGTACTTGAGAAAATTAAAAGGAAATAAGACTCTAAGCCAGGAGATGAAAACTACTCCTCCTCGTCAGACACCTCAGCTTCTTCTTCTTCAACTTCAGCAAAGGAATCATCCCCGTTGAATACTTCAAAATAGTTGGGCATATTTCCTGTCCAAGTACGAAAGATGTTGTTCAATTGCTCCAATTGGAAGTACCTGGTGCCCATTTCTTCTTCAAGACCAGTGACATCAACCAAAGAGGCAGCAATTTCTTCAATCTGCTTGCACTTCTCTACAGCAGCCTGCTCCCTGTTAGTCTTCAGAGTAGTGAGTTCACCCTCCACTCTAGACATCTGAACCTTGAGACTATCCAGAAGTGAGTTGAGAAGTACTTCATGGTCAGTAGGATTGGTCATCTCATGGAACTTCATAATCTCAAGTTCCAACTCTCCTATGCCAGTCAAGTATTCGGCCTTAGTCAAATGAAGTTGGGCCAATGCTTTGGAAGTATGGTTGTAGTCATCAGCAAACAATTTGAAGAGAATTGGGAACTCATGCCAAAATTGAACAATATGAGGATCAACCTTAGGGGAGGCACATATGATATCAATTGACCTCAAAATTGAATCAGCATTCTCCTCCATGCTAGCACGCTTGGCATTGACGAAAAAGCTCCTGATATAATCAATAGCCGTCTCAAGTTCCAAGTTTGAGGGAATGGCTTCCATGACCTCCATCTTAGGAAAATTCAGAAGTGCTGCAACAAGATCCTTAGCAACTACAAAATTAACAAAATTGTTAGAATACAATTTTTGCTAATATGCTTGGTGAAAATAAATATTTTTACCACCTTAAAATTATTGCTTCAAATTATTTTTTGGCAAAATAATTATTATGGCTGCCAAAAATAATTAGGGTAATATTTTAAGAAATATAAAAACAAATTTTTGGCCATAAAATTATACTAAGGCCGAAAATTTCAATGTGCATACCACATGAGTTGTAAGTTTTCAACCAAAGTCATGGTGTGCTAAAATTCAAGGTTTTTTGGTAAATTAAGAAATTAAACTTAGTTTAACCTAAACCTAAATTCCAATTTTTGGCTAAGTATACTAATTTAGCCAAAAACCCTAATTTTCTAAGGAGCATGCTGCCCAATTTGCAATTTTTGCAAATAAGGGCTCGGCATGCTAGGGTTTGTTCAAATTCATCAATTGGGATGTGCACGTGTCAAATTAAGCCTAAATTCATGTGCTAAGGACCTGATTTGATGAGAATAATTGGCCAAAAATAGCAATTTTGGCCGAAACCCTAAGAATTGGGTGAAATTGATTGCCGCCTATTTGCAATTTATGCGATTAAGGGCTCGGCAATTAGGGTTTTAAAATCCTATTGAATTGGGTTGTGCACGTGTGAAATTAAATCTAATTTCATACACCTAAGGCCTGATTTAGTGTTAATTGATGGCTAATTTTATCAATTGGGCCAAAATTAGCAAGAATTTTAACCTAAAAACCTAATTCTATGCCGCACAAGTTGCAATTTGTGCAATTTAGGGGCTGCGGCATACTAGGGCACTAAAATTATAAAAATTAAGCTTCCTATATCTTTTATTAGGACTTAATTTTATGATTAATTTCCTGAATTTTTGGCTAACTAAATCAATTTGGCCAAAATTCCCAAAATCACATAAACCCTAGGGACCAAATTGAAAATTGCCGCCCAAATATTTAATCCATCAATTGAGGCCGTGGCAAATTAGGGTTTATGGTCCTTGTCCAATTAGGTTTAGGGTTTATCTAATCCTAACCTAATTTCATAAGGAAAACATTAATTCCTAGTCCAATTTGGCTTCCTAGACCTAATAGGATTTGTAATCCTAGCCAAATAAGGCCACAAATTTGCGCCTAAGGAGAGGAAATTGGGGGTCGATAATTACAGCCCCTATGTCGACATATTGGGCATGATTTCATGCCATGGAATCACAATTTCATGCAGCAACATGTTCACCTAAAGATCTATGGCAAAATCTAAGTCTTAGACCGAAAACTACATGGTTTTTACTAAGGATTTTGGCCAATTTCTTCATTAATTTGATTTGATTCTTAAATCAAATTTTTGCTCAAAATTACAGCAGCCATATCATACCAAAATCATCATCAAAGTCGACCTAATCATGGCAATTTGTGCTAGGGTTGGCGGCATAAAGGAAATTGATGAACTTAAGTGCAAAAATCAAAGAGTTCATGAACAATTACCTTGATTTTGTGCCGATTTGGGATCAATCACCATGGACTTGAGCTTGGGCCTTGTTTGAGTCGATTGGGAGCTACCATCATGGGAGTTTGATCCAAATTGCTTGATTCGTGCCAAGGATTTGGAAGCCTCCAAGAACAAGGAGCCGCGGCTTGAATTGCTTGGCATGAAAGATGATTTTTGGTGATGATTCTTGTTGTTACCTTGATCATTGGAAGCCATTATAGCTTGAGAAAGAGGCTGAAAAATTCTGCTAAGTATGGTACCAAGAGGGTGTCGACGTTGGCTAGGAAAAATAAGAGGAAAAATTTCGGTTTAAGACCAATTTCCTTAAATACAAGCTTAAATTCTTTTAACACAAAGACTTAAGCTTGGGGGGGCATTGTTTATACCTCAATTTACAATTGAGGGTAAATTGGTCTTATCATAATTATAATCAAGATGTGTGGTTAGGATTTAATCAAAATTCCTAAAGAAACTAGGTTTCTGCACCATCCTGATTCAAATTGAATTATGAAAGTCTTGTAAATTAATTGCAAAGGCTGAAATTAATTAATTACTAATTAAATAATAATTATTTTCTGAATAATCATTATTAAATTTCTAGTGTACGCCGCTGCTACCCAGTTGAGTGGCACACAAAATCAAATCAGAAGCAGTTTCCTTTAATATTGCTGCCTGATAAGGAGGCAAACAAGCAAATAAGGAAAATTGCTTGCTATCTGACCATGAGATGAAAAATACCTCATGAACATACATAGCAAGGCCCAAGTCGTCTCCCAGTCAGAGGAGAGGCCGCCCTTTGCCCTGCAGAGAGACATTTTTCTCTTCTTGCAGGAAGGAGGCAGAGAGCTAAAGTTTGTCAGCAAAGAGAAACATCTGTGCACGTGAGAGAGGCATGAGATTTTCAACCTCACACCTCCTCCATATAATCGACCTACCACAATGGAGAAAACGCCTAGTCTCCTTCCCACCCCGGGAGGTGAAATTGCAACTTGTATTTTGTTCAATTAAGGACAAAATAGTGAAATTGACCA
>AWUE01018884.1:0-11608 GCA_001974825.2 Corchorus olitorius
CCTTTCTCAGCAAGGCAATGGCATTAAATGCTCAAGCCCAAACCGTCCCCTATATAAAGGGAGGCCATTCTCAGGTTTCAGCAGATTCCGCATCTCAGACATTCCTCCCGAGAAATCAAAAACCAGCTCCTGCAGCTACAAACTTGCTCCGCGCAAAAAACCAAGCTCCGTGCTTATTTTCTCTCTGGCTCTGCGCCATTTTCACCCTGTTCATCACGAGTTCTTCACTCGTTCTTCATATTTTCCTTGTTTAGATCTTGTCTCCGGACAAACAAACACTCTTTTAGTGTTTTTCTCTTGTTTCAATCTTGTCTCCGGACATACAAACACTGTACACTCATTCAGAAATAACAGATCAGTTTGTTATTTTCTTTTCAATTTCAATCACAATCAAAGCAGATCTCTCAGATCTGATCCGAAAAAGAGGAAGGCCCAGTTTGAGAAGCAGTTCGTGTGGATCCAATGATTTAGATGCTCCGGTGTGACTTTGATCCAGTCCCCACAATCGTTCTGATCTTTTAATCTGCTGCCCCGCGCACCAGATCTTGTTTCTACAACCTCTTTGTCAATTTCAGCAAATTGTCTGGCACGCCCTTACGCTGTCATAAAGAATTCTCCGCGAAAACTCTAGCAAGAGATTTTTGGCGCAACACAAATAAAAATGAAAGAGCATGAAATCTTGATGAGAAAGGTCAAACAGAAGCTTGAAACAACGACATTTAATGTGGCAATCGTTCAAACTCAGGGACGAGTTTGATTTAAGTGGAGGATATTGACGCGGGGCAAAATAGTAATTAATTGGGCTTTTGACTTGGATCGAGTTAGATGGACTTTATTTTATTATTGAACTTTAGTATTTTATTTTGTTTAGTACTTTAATTAGTTTTGATAGGATATTTAAGGTTTAGAAAACCCTTCTTTATGCATAATCAAATATTTTCTTAAGTTTATCTCAGTTTATTTTCCTAGTATGGAATTTTTATCAACTTTCATCCAAATGGATTCTTGGTGAGTTTGATTTCACGTTATACATTGCGTCACACACACAAGATATATATATATATATATATATATATATATATATATACATGTACGGACTCTACAGTTCTTAAGCTCTTACTCACTCTAAACACCTCAGAACCGGACTGACTTGATCATTGAAGAGAATCCTCTTCGGACAAACCCATGGACCTCTTCTTTCATGATTTCCACTTTTGCAGGCCACTAGAACTGTCATATGTATTGCATATGATCTGACACGTTTTATATTAATAACATTTTGAGTTATTATAATATTAAATGATTAAACATCTTAAATGTTTTATTAATAATTGATTGATTCGAATAATCCAAAACTGAAACCTCCTAAAATATCTCATTTAAATATATTTTAAAAATACCATTATGTTAAATTTAACCTTGTATTTTAATTTTTTTTGGCATTTTTAGAATTTTTACAATTCTATTCTTCTAAAAAGTTTCTAAAAAAAATAAATTGGATTTGATTATTGGAAAATAGAGTTTTTTAGTAGAGTAAAATTATCTCTAAATGTGGCAATTGTAATTATGTTATACATCGTCAATGCAAATTTTAGAGTTCACAAACGGGTTAAGGAGTTGACACATACCTCATTCCTTAGTTAATTTTGTATTTAACATTCAAAATTACTCCCTAAAAGACACATGTCAACTCTTTAACCAGCGTATGTGTAGTCTGCGGAACTCAATTGACCATGTATTGTATAATTTTCCTTCATTAAATAGCAGAATATATATTATAATTGTAAGGGATAATGTATCTCCATTCAAATTTAATTTGTAAAGTTGTTATAGATAGGATATACTCCTGATGTAGTTTACATATATCAAAACACTACTATGTATAAAACCTTTGTACCTAATCATAATCAAGTCAGCCTTTTTTCCCAATCAGTTTCCATTTTGCATTTACCTTAGCCGGTTTGCAACTCTACATGGTATCAGTTTTTTACACAAGCTTATCCTTTTTTGATTCCTGGTTTTCTTACCCACCATGGCTGCTACAAACAATACTCCCAACACTCTCATTTCCATCAATGCAACTGCCCAATTGCGTTTGAAACTTACCGCAAAAAACTTCCCATCCTGGCATGCTCAATTCGATGTGTTGCTTCAAGGATTTGATCTTTATGGATATGTTGATGGTACAAAAACACCACCAGCAAAGGAAATCCAATAGAGTGCACAAAATTGTTCCCAACCCGGAATACAGTTATTGGCTACCACAGGACAAGCTGATCCTTCACGCCATTATAGCCTCCACATTAGAAGCAGTTTTACCCTGTGTTGCCTCATCCAAGACCTCAAACGATGCTTGGCGTAAGCTTCTAAAATTGTTTGCTAACAAAACTCGATCCCGTATAGTGGATCTGAAGAATTCTCTTACATCCACTAAGAAAAATAATCGACCTGTTGCAGAATACCTTCAACAAATGAAACAAATTGTTGATGAGTTGAACCTTACTAGTACTGTTATTGATGAGGATGACCACATCCTATACATTTTAAACGGTCTTGGCCTTGAGTTCAGAGAGCTTTCCATCACAATTAGGGCTCGTGAGTCATCAATCTCATATGAAGAGTTATATTATAAACTCGTTTCCTATGAGATCTTTCTCAACCAAGAAGATGCAAATTCTAGTTTGCAAGTTCCTACTGCCAATGTCGCCAAAAGAAGCAATTTTCGACCCTCATCCAACTTCAACAATTACAGACGACCATTCAAACCTTCCTATGGTGGCAATTTCAAAAGCTCCACCTCCTTCAATGAGTCTTAACCAATCTATCATATTTGTGATAAGGTTGGCCATTCTGCTAAACAATGTCGTAGAGGGAGGTAATTCTTTACCAATCAGCCAAGTGCTAACTACGCTACTGCTTCTTCCACTGGCAAATCTTGGTGCTTGGATTATGGGGCGTCGCATCATGTGACTATTGATTTGAAAAATCTCTCCATTGCCTCTGACTATGATGGCACCGATGCAATACAAATCGGTGATGACACAAGTTTGCCTATTACTCACACAAGTGACACCGAACTTGCTTCTCCTAGTCAGTCCTTTCAGCTTCATGAATTTTTATGTGTTCCTACTATTCCACAAAATTTAATTTCAATGTCAAAGCTCTGCAAAGCCAACAATGTATTTGTTGAATTTGATTCTAACTAGTTTCTGGTTAAGGATTTGCAGACACAAGCAGTTTTGACGCGGGGGTTGAACGTGGATGATGTTTACCAGTTCCCTTTTGAATTTCAACCAATAAAGCCTGTTGCCTTTTCCACAGTTCGTATGTCTACCCATGACTGGCACAAGCGTTTAGGTCATCAATCTAAGTTAATTCTTAGTCGAATTGTTAAAGATTTTTCACTTCCTCATGTGTCAAAAGATTTTTCTTCTTGTAATTCATGTCAATGCAATAAAATTCACAAACAGTCCTTTGGAGTGACATCTTTAATTAGTTCTAAGCCTGTTGAGCTTATTTATACAGACATTTGGGGTCCTACACCTGTTACATCTATAGATGGTCACAAATACTAAGTAATATTTGTTGATCATTTTTCAAAATACATTTGGCTTTTCCCAAAATTTAAAGTTGTGGTTGAGAAATTTTTTGCTACATCCATTATAACTTTATACTCTGATGGAGGCAGTGAATATGAAAAGTTGAAAGAATTCCTTGAACCTCATGGCATCTCACACCTGCAAACACCTCCCCATACATCTGAGCACAATGGTTTTCCAAAAAGACGGCATATACATTTGGTTGAAACTGGTCTAACTCTCCTACATCAAGCTTTACTACCCTTAAAGTTTTGGAGCTATGCCTTTCAAACAACAGCTTACCTTATAAACCGCATGCCTACACCCACTCTCAACTTCTACTCACCCTTTCAAATTTTGTTTCAAAAAGATCCCAACTACACAAAATAAAAACTAATTGAGAAAAATGGCTTAGTTGATTATGATTAAGTACAAATGTTTTATACATAGTAGTGTTTTTGATATATGTAAACTACATTAGGAATATATCTATCTATAACAACTTTACAAATTAAATTTGAATTATTACAAATTAAATTTGAATGGAGATACGTTATCCTTGCAAGAATTAAATTTCAAATATTTCACCCGAAGTAAAGGTAATATCAGACGAAGAAATGGGTTGGCCAATTTATTACGTGAATAGACAAAGACTTAAGATGGTGCCAAAAAAAAAAAAAGATATAAAGACTTAAGACAGACAACTAAGTGGCTTCAAGTACACAAAAGAATTAATTGAAGAAAATAGAAGTTTGTCTGAATTATATAATTAGTATTAGTTCCTTTCTTGTTAATATGATCTTAATGGGAAGGTGTTAGTCACATAAGTTTTCTATTTAATCTTAAAGAAATCATTACCAGAATAACAGAAGATTAACAATTGGCCCATTCCAAATCAGTTACCCCCAAAATGGACTATGAAGCTTGAATTAGAGAGGGGCCACAGACAAAAGAAAAAACAAGACTCTAATTCATTATTTTGAATTATAAATCCGTAGGCACTTTGATCGACGGTGTCAATATTAGGAGTAGGAGTCGAATGCTCTTTAAATCAGGTTTCTGCTTTGATATTTGTTAATGAAGAAATTAAATTGATATTGGGAGAGTTTCTTTCTGTTTGATAAGGGTTCAGCCCATTTTAATTTCATATATCAGTCGAGGTCCAATGATATTGCTGCTAGCTAGGATACAATAGTTTTGTGTCGAAAATATTACCAATATTATACTTATCGAATGTATATGTATATATTGCACTTGCTTGGTTGGATCCTGTGGCCTTTTGCTTTGTAGTCTTCCAGCTTATCACACGAAAGACCAAATTCTCAATTGTATTAAATTAAAGCTTCAAAAAGAAAGAAGAAAAACAGAAAGGAAAAATGATCCATTCTCTAATTAAGCAAGATCAGCTGGCCAATGTTAAATAGTTCAATTCCAAATTATAGGCTTTTGAAAAATTAACATTGGATTTTACGACCCGTTTTGATTGTTGAACAATTTTTATTAAGTTGAAATTTAATGGATAGAGCACTCAATTTAGACTTAGTGACCCTCCTCCTAAATGAGTGTACCCCAAGTTAGAAATCCAGCACATTTCTAAGATAATTAGCTTTCGGGAGCATTAGAAGCCCTCTTGAACATCAAGCCATGTATATGGAATATTCAATCGACAGAGATGGAAAAACCATATGGAAAAGAAATATATTTAAAACTATTCAACCAAAAAACCCTCCTTGAGAATGTTGGCAAAACTCTTTTTTTTTTTTTTCAAGATTAATAATTAGAGCTCATTATGGTCATATATATATATATATATATAATTAAACTCTTTATATGTCCAAACAATATCCATATGTATGAGAAATGAATAATTGGTTTTTAACCAAAAAAAAAAAGAGAAATGAATAATTGCAAATAAAAAATTAAACAAATTAATTACCTAACATAAAATAGACGGATCCCTCATACAATAGGATTTGAATCGTTCACAATACAAAGTAGTATATATGCCACCTAACAGCAGTTGAGTCAAAATGCTCAGATATGTAACATTTTGTTTTTTGTTTTAATTGTGTCAGTGTTTGGAAAATGTTTAAGGTTTTCCCTTAATGTATGTAGCAAAATTAAACAGGCTGGTTTTGGTAAAGTTAGTAATTGATTATTCATTAATTATTGGACAAGAGAGCATCATGAGAGTGCTAAAGAAAAGAGTGAGCAACAAGTGAACCCATTTTATACTCCAATTGACAAAAATCCACCTTATAAAAAAAAACCCAAAAGCTATTTTCTCCTGTGGGACCATTACTTATCTAATTCTTCTTGTAATCTTACGTACTACTGTATTTTGAGGAATTATAATAATTTACTGGTTTTATATAGTATAATATAAAAATATTTTTTGTCCCACCAAATAGTTTATGATGACTAATAATAACATTTCCCTGACACAAGTTTAATTACAAACCATACAAGATATTACAATATTTATTGTGATAAACTATATGGTTCTAAAAACGTCATGTTAATGAAGCAAGTAGCTCGTTATATGAGAGCTAGCAATAAAATATTATAGCATTTCTGTCAAAATTGTCAAAAAAGTTTTAGCATTGCCCCCAACATTGAACAAAACAAAACCAAAGTCATGTTACATGTGCTCCTACTAAATAAATAGATAGCCATGTATTTCATGCATATATATCTTCACTGACTCTCTTCTTCGCGATCGAGACAGCCAGGGTCTCTCTAATACTAAATAAGAGTAATGATTGGAAATATATATTATATAAATAAGAGTTGAAATCAAAGTGGAAGGAATTGTGATAAAAGAAAAGGCTGATGAACTGAAGCAGCAGCTGGGAATTGGGGGAATGGGCCATCGCTGCTGCAGCAAACAGAAGGTTAAAAGAGGTTTATGGTCTCCTGAAGAAGATGACAAGCTCGTCAAACATATTACTGCCCATGGCCATGGCAGTTGGAGCTCTGTTCCTAAACTTGCCGGTACGTATATATATAAGAAGTAGTCATATATTCATTCATATACTCATAGTTGTAATGTAATGCTAATTTAATTAATGCAGGCTTGCAGAGATGTGGAAAGAGCTGCAGATTGAGATGGATAAACTACTTAAGACCAGACCTGAGGAGGGGTACCTTTACAGCTGAAGAAGAACAAATAATTATCGATGTTCATAGAATTTTAGGCAACAGGTTAGTTTGACCCAATGATCTAAAGGGTATCTCTGAATTTATTTATAATACTAATATATGTTGATTTGAGTGACAGATGGGCTCAGATAGCCAAACATCTTCCTGGAAGAACAGACAATGAAGTGAAGAACTTTTGGAACTCTTGCATTAAGAAGAAGCTGCTCTCCCAAGGCCTCGACCCCAAAACGCATAATCTCCTTTCTTCTCGTCAACGAGCTTCCAATATTAATAAACTTTCATCCCAATCCCAATATTCATCAGAACAACCCTTCACCATTTCCAATATTAGATCATCTACAGATCATACAACTACTCCCACTGTGATGATCAACATGAACATGAACATGAACCCACCTGTTCTCACACTTCCAGCTGCATTACCAGATCAACCCATGGCCATGCAGATTCCAAACTCCGAATCTCGAACCCATCAAATCGATCCTAATAAAGAATTCCCTTATCTTACATCCATTGATAGCAGCACCATTAATATGTCTTCTTCATCATCTTCTTCTATTCATCATTTATCAGAGTTCAATTATAACCTCTTGGATGATCAAAATCCTTGCATTAATTGGGATGCTAACGTTGTTGTTAATGAAACAACCTTTGAGGCCCCCAGAGTTGAAGGCATACAACATCAGCAAGAGAAAGAGAAGATCTGCGACATGGAAATCAACAAAATTGTTCAAGTAGACAACATGGATATGGTGGATGCTGCACCTTCATTTGACAGTTGTAGCTTTGACCTTAGCCTTCTTGAGTCTACACTCATGTCCTCAGCAATCTGTCGCGATTTCAACTCCATGGATGAGTTTGCATGGAACTTTTAAGGCCTCGCTTGTTAATGTATATATACATATTTATTAATTCCTCCCCTTCTATATAAATAACCTTTCCAAATATTCTTCTTTTTTTTTTTTACTTGAGCCTGTTAGGGGGTGAAGCCTGGTCACTAGAATTAAGAATCCAACACTCTATCACTGGGCAAATTCCCGATGGCAACTTTTCTTGATAAAACGTTTTTACTTTCTAAGTTTCTTAATGTTGATGCCAAATCGTTCTGATCCAACTTCAAAAATGAGATAACTCCCAATGACCTACAAGAGAGAGAACTGTGAGATGAGGACTCCTAAGTGTGTCTTGAGGGGACCCCTCAACAATCAAGTCAGTAGTAGGGTACTCGATGTGTGAGATGAGAGTTTGAGAGTATGGCATAATATATAAATATAGTATAATATAATGAATGTGTTTATTGGATAGGTCTTAGAGAATGCATGGCCATATCTTGGCTATAAATATAACTTATACAAGTGGATCGGCTCACGCCGGTGAGTCGGATGTTCAGAAATCTATTTTTTTAACAATTTTTTATTCGAATTAAATTGTTTGATGCGTAGGAAAATTCGAATGTACTAGGATTTTAAATGTGTTGCATCTTTACAAGGCTATCCTATTAACATTGAGCATATGCCCTAAAGTTAACAATAAATAGTAAATATTAGTTTTTACATGGACATGTGCAATAGCTTCAATTTTGTTTCCTCCTCTAAAGTGTGTGCACTTAAACAAAAATTAATTTTACTCTCTTCTTCATATGGACATGAAAGGCCTGAAAAGAGGTTACAATTTTAACATTCATTAGCAAAAATAGAGATAAGGGGGATATGATTTATTATAACATTTATGTGAAAGGAAAGGAAAATTACAAAAAAGGGCTCAAGGGCAAGAACTGGCTAGAAACTAACCTAGGGTCCTCTTAGTAATTTGGCAAGTGAGAAAAGACAAAAAAGGACAAAAAACGTTCAAATAGAGACTCCTCATTGATCCTCAAAAGGGGCCTTTGGTAAATTCCTTGGGTCTTTTAAATAATATGTAGTACAAGTGGTTGGACTCGCGCTGGCGCGTCGAGTGTTAAAAAAATTGGATTGTTTAAGAATTACTTCTATTGAATGCAATCGTTCGACTTTGAAAAAATATTTCAAAGTTACAACATGATCTAAAATTTATTATATTTCTAAATAGCAACTATTAATTTATAAATGGAAAACTGGATTTGATTGAAAGATATTATATCATCTAAATTGTAAAGCTTGCTTATATAATGTCTACTGTTTAAAAACATACAATACCTAAATGATTAATCTATTGTTTATCTAATATCACAAAAATTAAAGTCTATGCCAATTGGAGAAAATAATTGCATGTCTTAAGCCATTCTAAATGAACTTGAACTAAGTAACTATTAATTCCACTTCTTTATCTACTTAATTCAAAGTTCTATTTAATTAAAAAGATAGTTAGTATAGATGAAGGATTAATTTTCTCTATATCACCAATCATGGATTATTTAGCTTTTCAATACACTAAAGAGGAATTCTCCCAATAATAAATACGTCTACACTAATGACTTCCCAAAACGGTTTCAAAGGACATGCAATTACCAAAATGACCAAACAGGTAAAGGAAAGATAAAAAAATAGTTTGGACTTTTCTATAATTTGCCAAGTTAGAAAAGACAAAAAAGGACAAAATGTTGGCTTCTCATCAATCCTGAGTTGGAGCTTTTAGTAATTTCATTGGGTGTTTCAAATACTATTTAGTATATATATGAGGTTTGGATTTTTGTGAGCCCTAAGTTAAGTAGCTTTTGGGCCTGATTCGTATGGTGCTCGACACGGTTTTTTTTTTTTAGCAATTCAACGCTTAACAGATTTTTAAGTGATATTAATTGGTTTTGTTGCGTCAAATTTTTCTTGTACACCTAAAAGGGTCTTTTGATGTTGGATCTCTTTGAGGAGAGAGAGAGGCTCGAGGCATGCCAGTTATTTTTTTAGAAAAATAACATAAACTGTTTGTGAAACTTGATATTAAAAGATCAAATTGGAAAGATCAGACGAATTGAGGGTTCTGGATCAAAGTCACACCAAAGCATTTAAATCATTGATCCCAGATTGCTTGCGAACAAGAGTGATTGAAGGTTTTTCAATAAACGAGAAAAGAAAATAACAAAAGATTGTTATTTGATTTGATTGAAACGAATTATAAAGAGAAAATCTTGTGTAGACAAGATTGAAACAAGGAAATTATGAAGAACGAGATGAACTCGTGATGAAAAATGAAGAAAATCGCAGAGACTGCAGAGAAAATTGAGAGAAAAAGCATTGGGCTTGATTTCTAGCGTGTTGAAGCTAGTTTTGATGTGTGTTGATGTGAGAATTGTGTGTTTTGAAGCAAGGGATGGCCTCTTTATATAGGGAACGAAATGGGCTTGGAGATCCTCATTCCTTTGGCCCAAAGTAAGTTTACTTGGTCACTAAGTCTTCCAGATCCAGGGAGACGACTTCTCGAACAAGGAGACGACTCCAATCCTTAAGAAATTGTCAGGAAACTGCCAGAAAGTGGCTTAGATGATTCTGAACTTGCCTCCTCATATAAGCCATGAAATTATCTTCTAGAAACCTCATAGAGTCCTTGTCAACATGAAACTTGAGGAATCCTTACTTCCTTGGCGCAATTCAGCATCTACCTCCTTACGAGCTTGAAACAACTAATTCAGCTAGGAAATGGCTTCTGAACATTACGATCTGAACTCTAAATAAATAAGTCACGAAATTCTCCATACTTAATCATATTAAGCTCATCAAATTATAAAAATATCATTCAACTAAGAAAATGGCCAAAATCGAGGTGGAAAAGCCACTTGTCCTTAATTGAAAAGAGTGTAAAAGTTATCACCGACACCTGAAATGGCTCAAACTTGACGTGTGGCCATAATATCATGTATCTAGGGTGACGCCACTTGTTTGGCTCGAGATCCATGCTCAAATCACCTTAAACCTACAACCTGTCTTTAATTGAAAACCGAGACAAAGTTTTTCCAACTGTGTCGGAATGAGCTGAAATTTCACCAGAATGGTCAGCATAGCTTGAGGATCACCATGGTATTTTCCTTGTTGAAGTCGCACCTCTCTATCCCTCTCAATTGATCAATTTCGCCATATTGCCCTTAATTGAACAAAATGTAAAAGTTGTCGTTTCGTCTCCCGGGAGAGCACAAACTAGTTAGGCGACTTCTCCACTATGTTAAGACGAAAATATGTAAGAGATGTGATCTTTGAAACATCACGCCTCTCTTACGTAGATGGATAAAATGATCGCCGACAAACTTTAACTCACCGACTCCTTAAATGTAAAGGATAAGGAGACAACTCCTGAAAACAGGGAGGCGCCTCCTGGGACACAGGAGGCGGCTTGTGTATGTTAATTTAGGCTCATGAGACGTCTCCTTACTTGATTACAAGGTGACGTGTTGATCGGTCGTCAGCAATCATAAAAATAACATCCCAACAAACTCCTAACTAAGTAGATAGGGTAAGCAGGGGTCGATCCCACAGAGAAGGGTGATAGACTTTATCCAAATATACAATCCTTAAAAATCTCTCAAAACAACACGTAAATCAAAGGTTTGAAAATAACAATTAAAAAGAAAGCAATCAAACTAGAAACAGAGCAAAGTAAATTAAATCTAAATCTATAGCAGTTAAGAAAGAAAACAATAATAAGAATGCATACTTCTTCTCCAATGGTAGAAAACAATCAAATTAATTATGGGTCCTCGATTTAAAAGATAAATTCAATATTAAATTCATGATGATAACTGGTCTAGGGAAAACCCTAACATGCTATTTAGATAAGATTAGCCGTCAAGCCTTAAATTACCCCTTTTTCCTCCTAACTAATCAATTAGCCGTCAAGCCTTAAAGATTTGCTAGGATTCAAAGCATTAAGATCAACTTTTATTAGTTCTTTCACACATGCTTAAT
>AWUE01018887.1:0-26289 GCA_001974825.2 Corchorus olitorius
ATGAAGATCATCTTCACTCATCTTCAGGACATAGAAATCTGCAGGAAAAACAAAGTCTCCTATCTGCACTAAAACATTCTCAACTAAACCTTCAGGTTTAATGTTAGTTCTGTCAGCAAATTGCACAATAAGATCAGTTTCAATCATATGTTCTATTTTCAATTGGGAATAGATAGAAAAAGGCATTATATTAATTGAAGATCCAAACTCACACATAGCTCTTTCTATCTTTTCTTTTCCAATTTTACAAGGAATTGAAAAGGATCCTAAGTCTTTACTTTTATGATGCAATTTTCTCTGATAAGCAGCAGATATATTTTCATTCATGCAGGCATATTTTCAGAAAATTTTATTTTAGCAGTGCATAATTCCTTAAGAAAAGAAGCGTACCTGGGCACTCTTGCTACTTCATTAAGTAAAGGAATATTTACCTCTAAATTCCGAAGTGAATTGAGTGGTTGTGCAAACCTTTGAGGAAACGGTGGTGGTCCGTAAATGGTCTCCATCTTCTTCATCCCTTCGAATCTTGATTTAGGTCGAGAAGCTCTTGGTGATGAAGTAGATTGCTTCTTCTTGGGTTCGGCTGGAGTCTCCTCTTCTCTGGTTACTTGACTTTCAGGTACAGCAACTGGTGGTGGTTCGGCAGAGTAAGCAGGCGCTGGAGGCAGTGAAAACGCAGGTGGGAGTGGTATGTCAGGTAATTCCATGTCTTGTGCTTGCCACGGTTGAATTTCCTCCATAGGCTTGATTCCGTATCCTCTTATATTTTCATTCACATATCTTTGCGATGCATATGAACGATTTTGAATAGAAGCTTGCTGGATACTTATGTAGTCGGTAAACATCTTTGCTAGACTTCCAAATTGAGCAGTCAATGAGGATATGGCGTTTTTAGTGCTATCCATAAATTCCTTCATCTCCAAATTTGATTCTGATCCTTTGGATGATAAATCTTCCTTTATAGAGAACTGATGGATGTTTTCCGTCATGGTGTTGAGCAGCTTCCTTGCTTCTTCAGGTGTTTTGAGTGTAAGGCTTCCTCCGCTTGCAGAGTCAATATATGTTCGATCTTCACAGAGAAGTCCATCATAAAAATTCTGAATTAGAAGTGTTTCACTCAAGTTTTAATAAGGGCAACTCGCACAAATCCCATTGTATCTCTCCCAGTATTGATGCCACTTCTCATCAGGTGATTGTTGACAAGAACTGATTCTTTTTCTGACAACAGCTCGCTTCGCTTCTGGAAAATACTTGTTTAAGAATGTTGTCTCCAATTCCTTCCGCGAAGTTATGGATTTTGGTGTTAGGCTCACAAACCAGCTCCTTGCTTTTCCTTCAAGAGTGAGTGGAAAAGTTCGAAGTTTAGCTTGTTCTTCAGGCATCCCAGTGATTGCAGCACACTTGATGAAGAAAACTTGCAGATGCTCATGAGGATTCTCTTGAGGCTCTCCTTGAAAAATCGGCAACATACGGATTACTCCTGGCTTCAGTTTGTATGTCATATCCATTGCTGGATAATCAATACAGAACGGACGGCACTTCACAGTTGAAATTCAGCTCCCGTAACGAACGTGGTTGCTCCATTGAATTTTTCCTACAAAATAAAAGAAGATCAAGTGCAAATTAAAATAGAAAAAGAAAGAGAAAAGAAAAATAAAACGCAATCTCCCCGGCAACGACGCCAAAATTTATGATCGGTCGTCAGCAAATCATAAAAATAAATTCCCAACAAATTCCTAACTAAAGCAGATAGGGCAAGTAGGGGTCAAACCCATAGAGAGATAGGTTATTTATCTTTTTCTTAAATCAAACAGATAAATTAAAGAGAATTTTTATAGTGAATTTAAACCTAATCTAATTAACAATTAAATTAACTAAGAAAGCAATCTAGAAAATTAAAGAAAACAATTGACAGGATAGCAGTGAATAATCAAGAAAACAATTAATAAAAACCTCCAACATAGAATTAATATCCCTCTTGACAATTATAACATGGATCATTGATATCTAATAATTATGAAAACGAAGAATAGCTTGTCGGAATTAATTCCTAAATTACCTTAATTAGATAAGATTACCGGTTAAGGCTTAAATTACCCCTATTGCTAACTTAACAAATCAATTACCGGTTAAGGCTTAAAGATTCACCAAGCAACAAAGCATTAAGAACTAGTAATTTATACAAGCACAAAGAGTAATTTCTCACTCAAAGTCCCTTATCTCCCTTGGAAGGAATGGTTAATTCTCAACCAATTGCTACAAACAACCAAGCATGGACTATTAATCCTCGACTTGATCTAGTTAATGCTAACTTAATTTATCAAGAAAGTGCTGGCTCAATCCATCAAAACAAGCAACATAGAATTAAAACAGAGATCAAAGGTATACTCTAACAATTATCATATATAAGCACAAAATCTCACCAATATATATGTCAAGAGATCAATTAAATTCTACATTGGAGTTAAGAGAAGGATTACTCACTCATGAATTGAGTGAGCATCCAAAGAATAAGAAGAAAAACTTATCTTATGGATGGAAGAAGAGGGGGGCGGCGGCACAAAGACTTTTTGTCCTCCAAATCTTCTATAATTCTACCAAATACAATTTCTAGATCTATATGTGTGTGTGTTCTAAAAACCTAGACCTAAGGTGCCTATTTATAGTGGAAATAACCCTAGGAATTCCAATCCTAACTTGGAAAGGAGTCTAGGACGGTTTAGAGTCTAACTTGGAGTCCAAGTTAGATTAAAAGTCATCCTAGAGTAGAATCCAAGTTAAAATAGGATCCTGAAATTTTGCTGAATTCGTGCAGGAAATTCGACGGAATTTTCGGACTTGAAGATGGCAGAACTGTGTCGAAACGTTCGGGTCCGGGGAACCCTGCCGAGACGACGTTGGTAAGAAGGAGTCGCCACTAATAAAAAATTCTAGGGTGTGATTAGTCACCTAAATGCCGCCTAAGCTAAGTAAGGTCCAAAGCTTGGCAATGGACCCACTAAACCTAAGGTCCGATCTTGTAACTTGAATCTAGGTTCGGGAGTTGATTACGCTCGGGGAAGGATTAGCACCCCCGAGTCGCCCGTCAAGTGACGGTACCTCTAGTCTAACTAGATCTACTGGGTCGAAAAGAAAAGTTGGTTGCTTTTAGTCCTAATCTTGATTATTAAAAGGGTTATAAAAAGAAAATAAAACCATCTTTTGGAACCGATGTCGAGAATTCGAAGAATATAATCGAACACCGTCGATTAATTCCATCATGATTCTCTTTCGCCGTTTGCTCTCTTGTTGGTCCTTTTCTCTTCGAAAAGGAAATTTTGAAAATGCTGTGACAAAAATCTTTTTACCATTTGATTTTTTTCTAAGAACTTACCAATTTTATTTATTTCCAAAATCTTCTTATGGGAACCTTTATTTTCCAAAACCTCCTTTTGGAATTATCCAAACTTTTATTTTCCAAAATCTCCTTTTGGGATTTTACTCAAAAATGGTTCTATTTGAAAAATGCTTACCTTGAAATCTCTTGATTTGCCAATTCCTTAGTTTTGAAAATCAAATAAGAGAGCATGATTTGAAAACCTTTTTGAAAATGCTTTTATTATCTCTTTTATTCTTTTTCTTTTTTGATTTCGATCTTTTCTATCTCTATATCAATGCATGTATGCAAATGATGAATGCAAAGTCCGATTATTTAAGTTAACTCGCGTAACCCGGGTTTTTGAAAGCACTTCTCGGGATATATGCCCGGAACCCCGATGCATCCCGAAAAGAGCCGTCTCATCCTCAGAGACATTCAGTGGGCCCCGAAAACTCGATCACTCATTGAATGCCCCTTCTTCGGAGGGGTTACGGTTGTTAACTGATTTAAAGGTAGCATGAAATGCGAGCAGATATATTCAATGACAGATAAGTATGATATGCATGCAACTAATTAATACTACTCTAAATTACTAAATTATTACAAACCAAGGCCAAACCCGGCCAAATAATAAATTAACTATAACGAAAGAAAGAAAATAAGACTTATGGGCCGGACTGGGCTTGCTGGGGACTTTTCTGCACACTAAAGAAGATGATCAGTAATGTTCAGGTAATAACACGCAATTTATACCATATCGAAGCAAATCAAAGATTTAAATTGACCAAGTAATAATTATCATTCAAAAGTTCTTAATTACTTTTTAAACCAATCTTTATTTGTGAAAATTAGGTCTTAATTCCAAGTTAGATTTCCTTAAAATTGAAATTAGCCCAAAGTGTCATACATATCATCCTTAAGCTAATTCCAATCAAAGAAAATCTTCACTTTAAATTAAGACCCCATTTCCCGAACCAAAATTAACTCAAGTAATTAATTTCCTGTTTTTAATGTGGGCAAACAAGCATATCCACACATAAACCTCAAAAGTTCGATATAAAACAATTCTTAAAACTAGATTAAAAAGATCAATTTCAAGTTGGTTTAACATAAAAAATCCGATTTTGACATCACATACTTATATTGACCAAAAGATGCAACCTTTGGAGCATACACCCAAAAATCATGCATTTTCACATCAACATTGCAAACCATATCCAACAATATCAACCTACCCAATAAAAACCTAAACTTTTTTTGGCTAATGAACCTAGTCCTAGAATAAATCATGACCCAAATAACATAATCTCAACACATGAACTAACACCAAGGCCAAACTTTAACTAACCGAAGCAATCAAGATTAAAAGCTAGAATTTTTAACCTTATTTATCATGGAAAAGACCAAACAAATGAACAACAACACAAAAAAAAACTCCAATTTAGCATCTTTATGAGAAAAGAAACCAAAATAAGTTCCAATTAGAGCAATCATACATAATCGGGCTTTAAATTGCAACAATTAAGCTTGATAAGTCCTAAATTGCATCAATTGAAAGGGAACAGGCAAAATTGCAGTAAAGGCAGAGGGGCAAAATCGTAGTGAATGAAGTCATGAATGATTTAATTGAAGGAAATGAAAAATTAGTTACCTCAAAACGTCGCCGTTTGAAGCAACTCCTCTACAGCAGCGTCGTTTTTGGTTGACCTAGCCCACTTTTAAGCCAATTTTCAGCTTCCCCTTTCTCGTTCTCTTCCTTTTCGACGTTGCCTCAAGAAACCCTAACACTTAGCACGCCGCCTCTTGTTTTCCAAAATCTCCAGTGTATGTTACTACGTCATCGTTCGCCGTGCGTTTGGCCCCCCGATCGTCGAACTTCTCTATGATCTCCGACGGCTGTGGATTTAAAGATGGCACGGGCTCGAGAATGATGAAAGGGGTTTTAATCCGTGAGTTTTAAGGGAAAGACGATTCTTTGATGGGTTCGATTTCGGATCTATGGATCTGGGTAGGCGAGGGTATAGATCTGTTTGAATTGGTGAAATATCTCTTTTGGTACGGGCTCAATGTTCTTCCATTTTTTCGAATATGGAGAAGAAGATTTCTTTTTTTGGTGTTTTTTGTGTATGGTGTAAAAGGGTGGAGAGATTGGGTATGAAAGGTGAAGGTGCCGAGTGTGTTGATGGGATTTTTCTGGCTGAGCCTTTTTCCGATTTTTTTTTTGGGTAGCAGTGGTGTGTATGGCGTTTTTTGTGACTGAGAGCAAGATCAGGGGTTTTCAGTGAGAGAGAGATTGTAAAATCCAGTCTTCGCGTTTTTTCTGCGACTCCCCTTCTTATCCTCAGTTGGTAGCAAGAGGGGAGGATAAGCATGAGTTGTCCTCTCCTTTCCCCCTCTAGAACCTTCCCTCTCTATCTGAATTTCTGTTTTCCTTTTTCGTTGACTCATCGGATAACTTTGGTGCTCTTTTGTCTTGTTGTGTGATTCACTCAGCGATTTCAAGCATGTGCCTTTTTTCATTGATTCAATGTTCAGGTAATTTCTGTTTTTCTGAATTTTGGTACCACTGCTTACTTTGATTGCCACTTTGCCTGTATTTCATCATTTGCCACTGATTAATTTTGACTTGTTCATTCGAATTTGGTAACTTTTCTCCATTCAATTCCATTGCTCCCTATCACACTGTATTATTTCCTTGGCATCTGTTATTTTGATTTGGTACCTCGAGTGTCTTATTTTACCTTTGTATGATGATGTTTTACTGGCTATTTTCTTATTAATTGCCCTGTTTTTATCTTTTAATGGCAATACTCCACTTCGCTTTGCTGACCTGGCATGTAGAATTTGCTTGTGAGCCATTTACCACTGCTCTTAATCCAGCCATCCTTTCTGTTTGTAAATGACCTGTTTGAACTGAAGGACATGCACGTCTTGCTCTCATTGCTACTAATGCCCTGTTGATTTGGACACTGCTTTTCTTGCTAGAATTCATTGTCTCTCTTTTTGACTTTACTGTGGTACTCCAATTGATGTTATTTTCTGAAACAGTGATGGCTATAATATTGCCTTGCCCTGCCATGTGAAGTTGCTTTGTCATGAATGCTTTGTTGCTTCTTGAATGGCAGATTGGTACTTTGAGGCCAGGAATTAATCCTGATCCTCATGTCCAAAATCTGCCCTAAAAAAAAACTCCCCAGGCTTTGAATACACTGTATGTACTCATTAACTTGCTGCTGTTTTTTTAGTGTAATTCTTTGCCATTTGCATTGTTGTGTTTGCTTGCTGTATCTCTTGCATCACTGTTGGCTCAATCTTCACCACATTAGCCCCTGCACACTCTCATGTCAGCCCTGCATTATGAGGTCTTTTAAAAGATCTGCAACGCATGGTTACATGGCTTGTTTGTTCACCCTTGCATGTTCTTTGCCCTGCTTGTTGATTGCATTTTTTGAAAAGAAAGCATATCACCAATTAATGGTGCCTATGCTTCAAGCCTGGGGAAACATTTTTCGCATAGTTTCTTCTATCTCTTAATCTGCAGGACCGGTTCTAATTGAAAAAAAGTTGAAGTATGCAAGACGGGACGGGTGCAACCTAGCTTGCGCTAAATGGGAATGAGAAGCATGGAGTGAACTCTATTAAGACCTAAAAAAATGTGAACTAATGTACCTAGACTATTAATGTAAACTTACTGTTCTTTTGTAATCTTTCTTTTTCATCATTTTTTTGAATTTTGTAATTATGCAAACTTACTTTGCACATTACCTACTCTTAAGGAAATAAAGCTTGCCCTTTTTTTTTTTGACTAAGTCTAAAAGTGAGCCTAATTAGAAATGCCAAATGCTCCTGACTAAAAGCTAATACCAAAACTTATAACTAAAGGTCCAAAATAACCATATTACTAATACAAATAGCACATGAATTAACTTATCATCCTTAAATTGCAAACTAAGAAAAATACAATGGTACTGAATGGGATTGCTAATCTAAACTAAAAGTATAACTAAGATGACCAAAGAGAACCCAGAGTATGCAAAAAATGACCAAAATGCCCCTGAATTGTGCAAAAATGACCAAAATGACATTGGATGACCCTAATGCCAATTAAGCAACAAATTGATTTAAAGAATATAGGACAAAAATGGGTGTCTACAAACTGGGTCTTGGACTTCAAAGGAAAGTTGTAGCTCTCGGAGTTAGCTTTCCAACAACTACTCATGGGCTTCACGCGGAGGTCTAAGAAGAAAGTTGTGATTTTTCTACCAAAACTGCGCCTGAATCCTAATCCTGTTAGGACTAGAATCGGGAATCTACGGGATTTGGATATTTCCTTGGATTTAGGAGTCATTAATTGGGATTTTAATTCCAATTAATTATTCATATGGGCTGAATATATTCCCATATAAAATATCCATAAATACCAAAGCTTAAGGGCTTGTCCATGGCTTGTCTTCAATTAAAGCTCCAATCTTCAATCCTTGCTCCTTGAAATAATTCTTCAAAGTCTTCAAATCTCCAAATAAGTCTTCAATGAGTCTTCAAATACGAACTTCGAATCTTCAAATCTATACTCAAAATTGCTTTGCTAAAATCTGTGTAAAAAGTCATCAAAATAGCTCCAAAAGAAGTGAAAAATAACAATTTCACATCACTTAAGAACTTAAAACACAAATATCATCAAAATAGCATATAATTAAGCATAAATAGATCCAAAAACATAATAAAATAGCCATAAAAATAGGGTTGTTTTTGGCTCAATCAGACCACAAACCATTTGTTTCCAGTGATGCAATGTCTTATCAAACAACTAATAACAATTTCTAAATGTCCATATGAAGAAGAGAGTAAACTTAGTTTTTGTTTTAAGTGCTACACACTTTAGAGGAGGAAACAAAATTGAAGTTATTGCACCTCTCCATGTACAAACTAATATTTACTATTTATTGCTAACTTTAGGCCATATGCTCAATGTTAATAATATAGGCTTTTAAAAATGCAACACATTTAAAATCATAGTACTTTCGAATTTTCCTGCGTATTTAACAATTTAATTCAAATAGGAAATTGTTGAAAGAAGTAAATTTTTGAACGACCGACGCGCCAGCGTGGGCCGATCCACTTGTATATAGTATAGGAAGCTCAATTAAGCTTGACAAGTATTCTAGTTGACAATTGCACTACTCGAAATCGACTTGCTCTGCTCAAATTTCCTCAAATCAAACTCGAGCAATACTACTCGAGAATCCGAGTATAGTTGCGAGTAATCTCATATCATTTATATATCTATATCTATACTAATTATAAAGCTAACTCCTGAGTTTGTGTCACGAGTTGACTCGGATACAAACTCAGTTTTTAAAAGATTAAAACCAAAAATAAAAACTACTTATTTGAAAATAAAACCACCAAGGATATATATAATATTTAATTTTTATTTATATCATTTTTTAAAAAATATACCAATTTAAAAGTGCCAAAAAAGAAAACTACTATAAACTACCTTTTTAATTCTACACTCACATAGTGAGTGCCATGGATCTAGTCTATACTAATTATAAAGCCAAGTCCTGAGTTTGTGTCACGAGTTAACTCGGATACAAACTCAGTTTTTAAAAATTCAAAACAAAATAAAATCTACCCATTTTAATAAAACCACTCATTAGATTATAAATATAAGTATTTAAATTTTATTTATATGATTTTAAAAAAACTACCCATTTAAAAAAGAAAACTTCCAAAAACTACTCACGTAGTGAGTGCCCTGTGTCTTGTTAATTATAAAGTCAAGTCCTGAGTTTGTGTCACGAGTTGCTCAGACACAAACTCAATTTTTTTAAAATTCAAAACAAAATAAAAATTACCCATTTAAAAGAAAACTACCCATTAGAGGATAAATATTAGTATTTAAATTTTATTTAGATCATTTAAAAAGAAATATCCCTTTAAAAAAACTGTCAAAAACTACTCACATAATGAATGCATTGTGTCTTGTAACTTCTAAGATCGCATATGTTTAACAGTTGTGAATCCGATTTGAAATTTTGAATTGTGTAGAGAAAATTCAAAGCCCATCATTTATAATGGACTATGTGGGTCCTTTTAATATAATAATAATTTAATGGGCCAACTGAAACTGAAAAGCTAAGGAGGGTGAAGATATACACTGGCTTTGCTTTTATATTACTCGGCAATAAATGCAACACCATTTGAATTTTGAGGTGTTATACTGAAATTCTCTTCTCTTGTTTTAGTGATTGAGGTGGTAGGGCATAAATTCGATCATAAAATTGAGAATTAAGAGTTAAAAGCTCTAATATTATAATTGTTAATACCTAAATTTACAATTAGGGGTAAACTTGTCCTCAAGAATGTTAGAACAAGATGTGTGGCTCAGATTTAATCTAAATTCTAAAGCTAGGTTAGATTTGATGCCATCCTTATTATAATTAAATTAGGAAAATAATTTAATTTTCCTAATTTCCTATAATTGGGCCGAAATTAGCAATAATTATTGGAAAATAATAATTATTTTGTAAGTATTATTATTTCAATAAATGATGGTTAGAAAAGAATTAAAGTCATCTTGTGATTTTCAATTCTGACGGAGACTTAATTCTTATATGACAACCATCCTAATTTTGTGAAATACATAATGCCATGTGAAAATTGGACATATGGCATGATATGTGGCGCAATATGGCCTAGACCAAGCCGCCCATGCCTAAAATTGATCCCTATTTAAGTAAATGCAACTTTGTATTTTGTTCAATTAAGGATAAAAGGCGAAATTGATAAAATTGAATGGGCTAGAGAGGTGCGATTCAAACAAGGGTTTTACCATTATGATCATTGACTCTCATAGATCATTCTGACAAAATTTCATCTCATTTTGACTTAAGATGAAAAACTTATGCACGTTTTTTCAATTAAGGACAGTTTGAGGTGTGAAACCAATTTCACCATGATAGAGAGCTCAATTTCATGAGCTCAATCGACCAAGATTTTTTCTATGGTCTTAATATGATAGCCGAACCCTACTGGTGAAATTTGGACTCAATCTGACTTCATTTGCAACTTTTGCATTTCTTTCAATTAAGGAGAAGAGGCTATCTTACCCCGGTTGAGTCAAATTCGAATCTGATTTTTGTTCTGACCGAGTTAAGGGCCAAGAATGATCAATTTATGATCAATTTCGTGGCCTAAGAGGTTCTGGTCGAATAGGGGGTCATTTTGTCGATTTTGACAGCAAATCAGTATATAGTGCAGCACAATCAAGACCAGAATCAGACTGGATTGCGTCAGATTGGAGGCAGATTTCGTCCAAGTCATATTTGGGAAGGATATAGCCGGCCTTGAGATGGTCATTTAAGGGTGATCAAAGTTGAAAGTCATTTCGGAGTCTCCTAAAGATTTTCTGAAAGGTCAGATTGGAGAAGCAATTAAAGCAAGATAGGTCAGATTAAAGCAAACATTTAACGAGCAAACAAAGTGGGACCGTCGGCCTAGGTAGCCAAGCCTAGGCCGCCCCCTATATAAAGGGCCTTCCTCCTTCAGTTTTCAACAGACTTCTACAGCCTCAAATTTGCTCCGCGCAAAAACTAAGCTCCGCGCTTATTTTCTCTCTGGCCCTACGCCACTATCTACAGCAACCCTGCAAAATTCATCTGTTTTTTCAACACGAGTTAGCCTCGTTTCTTTAATATTTCTCAACCTCAATTTCGTCTCAGGACGTTAAATCAACTCTCTGTGAGTTGTTCTTCTCTTTCAATTTCGTCTCAAGACGTTAAACATTTACTTTTCTGTTTTTCATATGAATAACAACCAGTTTGTTATTTTCAATCTATTTTCAAAGCAAGAAATCTTTTCAAACGTTTATTTTTCTACAGTGAATTTGGGATCGATGATTTAAATGCTCCGGTGTGACTTTGATCTAGTTCCTGCAATTCACTCGCTCTGATTTACTTTTGTGCTACGCACACCACCAAAATGTTTCTACAACTTCTTTGTCATTTTCAGCAAAATGACTGGCACGCCCCGCGCTGCTATTAAGTTTTTCGCAAAAACTCTACCCAAAGAGATTTTTGGCGCAACATATCTTTTTGGCACGCCCAGTGGGATTCAAAAGAATTGACTTCTCACTCCGCGTTTGTCAAAAGATTTCTTGCCCAATCTTCTTTGAAAATATTTTATTTTTTCGCAGATCTGGTGTCCGCCTAGTCAGGCTCGCACCAAACCTCTTCTTTTTCTCCAAAACAGCGCCCTCCCTAACCCGAACCACGCCAATTTCTCTTTTCTAACATCCAAGGTGTCCACCGAGACAGTCCACACCGACGACTACCTTTGACGACCTGAAGGCGGACACTACAACTTGTCTTCCCGCTTCCGTTGTTTTAAAGGTTTTCTTTTTACTTTTATTTCTTTTTATTTTTCTTTTTCTGTAAGTTCTTTTTGCAAGATCATGCGTCCAAAAAACAACGATGGAAAACAACCTCAAGAGTCCCCGAGTCAAATCAAAGACTCCAGAACCGATCCATCTAAGAGAGTCACTTGACCCTGAAATCTCTATTTGGCGAACTCTTGAAGCCATTGCGACGACACTTAACAAGATCGACGCATCTCAAGATCGACTTGTCCAAACTTTGGATCAACAAAGATTTGAATCACAAGACAGCATCCAAAACCTTATTAATAGGATGGTGGTTGGACTCGGGGGGCAAAATCAACGACTTGGTGCCCTACTTGCGCCACCATCACCTCAAAACTTTGCTAATAACGTCGTGCAAGATGCAAACAATCAACAAGTGCCACCTATCAGGCAAGGCGTTGAACAACAAGCTTTGAATGGGGAGAATGTCGCTACACCTCTCCTTGATCCTGCTTCGAATCTTCCTAAGATGGTCGCTGACAATATTGAGGAGGCTAACAATGCTGAACCTCTTATCGCTGCTTATGTCCCTCCACATGTCAGAAATGGCAATGGGAATGGCAATGGCATCAGGAACAGCAATTTACACCATCCTCAACAACGACCACTTCAAGTTGGAGGACCCATACCCAACGCCCCAATTGAGGCACATGGACAAGTCAACCAGAATCATATCAGAGAGATAATTGAAGATATGATTGGTCCTGCTTTCAGGAGAGTTGGCCGACCATCATTCCATAAACCATACCCCGAGGAGTATGATTGTGTTCATCCACTCCCTCGAGGTTACAAGGTGCCTGACTTCACAAGTTTCTCAGAAACATCAAGTTACCAGTCCACCTTAGAGCATATTGCTCGCTTCACAGTTCAATGTGGAGAAGCTAACTCTAGCTACCACAAACTTCGGCTTTTCCGAAACTCCATCACCGGGGCAGGTTTCACGTGGTATATTAATATGCCACCTAACTCAGTAAGAACCTGGGAAGAAATGGAAAGAATGTTTCATACCCAGTTCTATAGAACTGAACCTGAAATCTTCATGGCCGATCTATCATGCCTATACCAGAAAAGAGGAGAGCGGGCTGAAGATTACTTGGCACGTTTCAAAAATTAAGAAATCGATGTCGTACTCCACTTCTTGAAGAAGAGTTCGTGCGACTAGCTCATAATGGGTTAGACATGGAACTCAGAAAGAGGTTTGAAGGAGTAGACTTTAGAGATTACTTTGAAATGTCAACCAAGGTGGGCAGATATGAAGCTTTGTTGCGCGAAGATCATGAACGACGAAGTTCATCTTATGGCACTTATTTTTAAGAGCCAAATTTTGAACTCGGCGTAGCAGAAATCAAAGTTGATCGACCCATTGAATGCCCCTCACTTGTCAAAGTCGGCATAGGTCATCCACAAACACAAGAGCGTCTTGTTATGATGTTTAACGTCAGGCAGACAAAAGGCCATATGATGGAAGTAGAACTTATTCCTTTGACGTATCAAAGGCTAACGAAGTTTTTGATTTCTTGTTTAAGTCAGAGATGATTAAACTTCCACCAGGTCATATTCTTCCATCACCAGATGACCTTAAAGGCAAGAGTATTGCAAGTATCATGACTCATGGAAACATGCCACCAACAATTGCACTGGTTAAAAAACATAGTGCAAGAAAAGATTGATCGTGGCATCTTCAAGTTTCCAGAACCTCCTAAGAAAGACATGGAAGTTGACAAAGATCCTTTCCCTGCTCTAGTGCACATGACGACCGTCAATTTCCCAAAAGATGGTCGAATAACCAAAGAGGCAAGGGTCGATGAAGTCATGAATGATGAGCCAACAAACAAGAAAAAGAGGTCAAAATCGGCTACCACCTCTGGTATAGCCGAACCTCAAAAGGCAATAAAGCTCGATCAGTACTCCACTTCGAAGGATCAAGCCAACAAACTTACTGCCAAGACAGTAAATGATTGGCATGATCATTCTAAGGTTCCAAGGTTGGTTATACGACAAAGTAAGGCCCCCAGGAGGAAAATCGAATATCCATTATCTGATGATGCCATGGATGATTCTGATCAACCACCAGAATTAGAAGCAAGAAAAGGAGTTCGAATGAGACTTGATTTCTCAACTTCAACTCCAACCAAAAAAGGATCCAGAGATCCTCTTTCTTCGAAAGCTGAAGACAACCATGGATATTGGAAAGATGAAATATACTTTCCAACTTCCAAGGAAAGTCAAAAGTCTTCCTCATCACCATCTTCATCTTTGGCACATAAACAACCAACTAGGGGGCAAGGGTCAGATTCACAAGATGAATCACCACTTGCATCACACCCTAGAAAGGCTAGAAATGAAATTCGGCCTTGGTTGAATCAAAGAAAAGTTGAATATCGTGCTGCAGCCATCAATAAAGAAATACAGCTACACCAAAAACAGGTCAATCAAAACTCAAGGCCTCGAATGGTCAAGCCACATTCTAAAGTCAAAAATGGAGTGTGGCGTGAAGTTCAACATCCCAAGTTTCCTATTCAAAAGAAGATTAGGAACACTTGGAGAGGGCGTGAGTTAAGAAAAAAAGCTAAATCCAGGAAAAATGAAGCTGACAAGGAAAATGACAACCAACAAGAGTTGGACTTGGCCAACCAGTCTAATGTATCCGAATCCACCGAAAGGCTAACACCTTTTACTATCACATCAAGGACAACTGTCTGTGAATTGGTAAGAAGAGGCTATGAGCCTTACAAGGCTATGATTGCCATTGAAGAGGCGAAGCTTGATGAGCGAGAACTCAAGCTAAACCAGAAGGAAGCACAACTTCAAGACATGAGGCAATCTTTGATTGACATAGTTCATGGCAATGAAGAATATTCAAGCCATGACTTAACATCAAGAGTCCAAATGAATGAAGTAGATGTGCTACTTTACAGACAAATGGCTATGAATGCACTAATCATTGAAGATGAACCTAAAGAGGAAATCTTTAATGAAGATGAAAAGGGATCCTATTATAGGAATTTTCCTTATAGTGCATTCCAGAAAAAGCTTGAAACATGGCCGCCATTTGAAGTCACCAGCAATTTGCTCAAAATTGAAGAGAATCTCCCACATTGGCAGATCGAAATTTTGCTTGAAAATGCAAAGTTGATCATATCCAAGGAGGAATTCAATAATGGGCGAATCACGCATATTGAAGCTGAAAACACCCATATGGCAAAGCAACAATCAATTGACGGCATTTCTCGTGAATTGCTTAAGCGAATTGCCAAGAGGGAAAAAAGAAGAACGTCAGGCACCTGTTCTTAATGAGGATATGGATGTTGGTGTTAGTATTCCTAACCAATTTCCATCCAATCAATCTTCATTTGACCAAGAAATGGAAGAAGACACGGAACATAAAAATGATGAGCAGTCAGCAAATGAAGAAGAATCTTTGCAAGCTGAGGAGTTTGAAGATAAATCTGACTTAATTGCCTTCGGACAATTCATGGTCAATCTTCATTGTCGTGCTCTCACTCTACCTTGTTCTTTTGCAGCGAAAGATTGCATAAAAGAGGATGATCACAGTCCACCCCCTGCCGGGGAAAGCAAAGAAGTGATTGAAGTTCCTCCGACGATCATACACTTGGGGGGAAACAATTGCGAAGATGCTAATGCTATAGTTTTTACTAAGCCTGATGAAACATCTACATACCACATTAAGCCTTTGTACATTAAGGCTTATGTTGATGGTATTCTCATAAACAGAGCCCTAGTCGACAACGGAGCAACTGTTAACTTGCTTCCTTTTTCCTCATTGAAAAAGATTGGCAAGTGCAGTGACGACTTGATGCCTTCAGATGTTACTATCAGTGATTTCTCTGGTGCCGTCAAGAAGACTAGAGGGATACTCCCTACACAATTAACCATTGGCTCAGAAACTTCCATTACAACATTTTTTGTAATTGACTGTTTGTCAACTTACAATATTTTGCTAAAATGGGATTGGATTCATGCCAATTGGTGTGTGCCATCATCTCTTCATCAGATGTTGATATTTTGGAATGACACAAAGTTGAAGTGGTCAAAGCTGATAGCAGACCATTCAAAGTATAATCACATGCAATTGATGCGAGATTCTACGATGGAACAGTTGGACCTGTCAGATTCATGGGTCAGGATAAGTATGGCCGGCCATACCCTATCATTTCCATAAATCAGATTCAACCAGAAGCTTTGAAAGAAGCAATGGAAACCTTGGTGCATCCTGATGCCATAATTCCTTACAAGCCACTTCCATGTTCTCCCATTATTGAGGAGATACTATGATTCCGCAACCTAGGAAGAAAGAAGAGATCGACAACGCTTTGAAAAAATTGTCGACTCATGCTTTAGAAATGAAGCTACAAGACCTAGAGGATTCTGCCACCCAATCAACTAATGTGGCTAATCACGTCAACATTTTCGACGAGATCACCATGGATGAACTTGACCGTGCACCCATGAAGCTTGATGATCTCAAAGCCGAAGTGCAAGATCCTTTGCTCGAAGTCGATCTTGGTACAGATGGCAAACCAAGGCCAACTTACATTAGTCAGTTATTGGCCGAAGAAGACAAGCCATGCTTTGTTGCCCTATTGAAGGAATACAAAGATTGTTTTGCTTGGGATTATGATGAAATGCCTGGTTTGAGTCGAGATTTGGTTGAACATCGCCCCCCAATCATTGAGGGGTATCGACCATATCAACAACCTCCTAGGAGAATGGCAAATGATGTCATCCTTCAAGTCAAAGAGGAAGTTGAAAGGCTTATCAAGGCTAAATTCATAAGCACCGTAAGGTACGTTGAATGGATTTCAAACATAGTCCCAGTAGTTAAAAAGAATGGTAAAATTCAAGTATGTGTTGATTTTCGCATCTTGAATTCTGCCACTCCTAAAGACGAGTATCCAATGCCTGTTGCAGATCTTTTGGTCGACGGAGCCGCCCAACATAAGGTTTTATCCTTCATGGATGGACATAGTGGCTACATCCAGATCTTTATAGCAAAGGAGGACGTCTAAAAAACAACATTTCGATGCCCTGGAACCATTGGTACTTTTGAGTGGGTAGTTATGCCCTTTGGACTCAAAAATGCTGGTGCAACCTATCAGCGAGCAATGAATGCTATTTTCCATGACATGATTGGTAAGTTCATGGAAGTTTACATTGACGATGTAGTGGTTAAGTCACATAATAATCTTGACCACCTCGATCATTTACGACGCTCATTTGAAAGGATGAGACAACATGGATTAAAAATCAATCCATTAAAGTGTGCTTTTGGCGTTGGTGCAGGTAATTTCCTTGGATTTTTTGTCCATCAACGAGGCATCAAGATAGACCAAAACAAGGCAAAGACTATCTTACAAGCCCAGCTGCCCACCAATAAAAAATGACTCCAATGGTTCCGTGGTCAAGTCAATTTCTTACGAAGGTTCATATCCAACACTGCTGGTAAAACCAAAGCGTTTTCACCACTGTTGAAGTTGAAAGACGGAGAAGACTTCTAATGGAATCAAGAGCATCAGGAAGCTTTTGAGGCAATCAAAAACTACTTGATATTGCCACCTGTCTTAGTTCCCCCTAAAAGGGACAAACCTTCATACTTGTATATATCAGCCACAGCATCATCCATTGGATGTTTGTTGGCTCAAGAACTAGAAAAGGGAAAGGAACAAGCAGTGTACTATCTCAGTAGGACTCTTACTGATGTAGAGACCAGATACAGTCCTATTGAAAAGCTTTGTTTGTCACTTTAGTTTGCAGCAATAAAGCTTCGGTACTATATGCTCTACTTTAACGTGTGCATTATCGCCAAAACTGACATTGTAAAGTACATGTTGACACGACCTCTACTTAAAGGTCAATTAGGGAAGTGGTGTTTAGCACTTTCTGAATTTAGCTTCAAGTATATTCCTCAAAAAGCGGTAAAAGCCCAAGCTATTGCTGACTTTTTGGCCGACCACCCTTGTTTAAACTTGGGAGAGGAATTCGAAGATGCTAATGAAGTCATGGAAGTCTCTTTACCACCCTGGATCCTAGAGTTTGATGGATCAAGTACTGCACAATCAGCAGATGCAGGAATTGTCATCACATCACCACAAGATGATTGGACCACAATAGCCTTTCATTTAGATTTTGATTGTACTAACAATCAAGCTGAGTATGAAGCACTCATTATTGGTCTGGAATTACTTATAGAAATGAAGGCATCCTCAGTTCATATCAAGGGTGATTCATTATTGGTGATAAACCAACTCACGTAAAAGTATAATTGCGTTAGTCCATCATTGTTGCCATATTATGCAATGGCAGTACAATTATTGGACAAGTTTGACAATGTAAGCATTGAGCACGTACCCAGACATCAAAATGAAGGGGCAAATGTCGCTGCATAACTTGCATCTGGCATTACCTTTCAGGATGATATCTGGAGGAAAGTGGTAAATGTCGAAGACGTATTTTACCATCCACCTTTAAAAGGAATAACGTGTTCGAAGTTTGCAACATTGTCCATAGACATTCTGACTGGCGGGAACCTTTTCTCGAGTACTTGAAAATTCCAAGTGGGAAGTTTGATCGACGTATTAGAACCTTGGCCACACATTATGTTGTCTTGGCCAATGAACTATACAAAAAAGACCTCGATGGAGCTCTTTTAAGATGCTTAGATAAAGACAAATCTCAGAAAGTTGTCAAAGACATGCATGAAGGCTTGTGTGGCGCACACCAAGCTGGAAGAAAAATGAGATGGCTTGCACGCCGTCATGGCTTTTATTGGCCGACTATAATGAAGGATTGCTTGGAATTCGCTAAGGGATGCCAACAATGTCAAAAATATGGCCCCGTTTGGAGGCTCCCTACCGAAGAATTACATTCCATCATTAAACCATGGCCTTTCAGAGGCTGGGCGATTGATCTAATTGGCAAGATCACCCCACCGGCTAGGGAAGGTGTGTGTTTTATTATTGTTGCAACCGACTACTTTACCAAGTGGGTAGAGGCAAAAGCAATGAAAAGCACCACTCACTCAGATGTCAAAAGTTTCATCAAAGAACACATCATTTATCGCTTTGGAATCCCAGAGACGATTACAACTGATTGTGGTACTAACTTTGATGGAAAAATTACAAGTGACTTGGAAAGAAAATTTGGCCTCAAGTTTGTTAAATCAACACCCTATTATGCGCAAGCTAACGGGAAGGCCGAAGTTTCAAACAAAGTCATGATCAACATAATTGAAAAAATGCTGAAAGATAAGCCAGGCAAGTGGGACAAAGCATTGTCTAAAGCTTTGTGGGCTTATCGGATGTCACAAAGATCATCTACTGGAGAAAGTCCATTTAGTTTAACCTATGGCCACGATGCTATGGTACCTATGGAACTATTAGCTAAGTCGGCCAGGGTTGCTTTTCAAAATGACTTACAATGGTATGATTATAATGACGCTATGATGATCAAACTTGAAGATCTAGAATCATAAAGGCTTGATGCATTGAATCATCTGCAAGCACAAAAGTGAAAAAGGCAGAAAGGTACTACAACTAAAAAGTTCGCCCAAGGAACTTTATCGAAGGCGATCTAGTTTGGAAAGCCATTTTGCCTATCGGTGCTCATGTAGATGGAATGGGAAAATGGTCACCCAAATGGGAAGGGCCATTCCAAATCAAGAAAGTGCTAAAAAATGGCGCTTATTGGTTGGAAACAAAAGACAACAAGTCGCACCAAAGATTTATCAATGGGCGATATCTTAGGAAATACTACCCGAATGCTTGGGAAGCAAGAAGTGAACCTCAACCTGAATTTAATTCATTACCTGAGTCAGCTTACGGCCAATAGCTTCACCAACGTGTAGTCAACCATTGAAAACGCTTTGTGGATTCAGCCGCCCCAATTGCGTTTTCGCTGCTTTTAAAAATAAATAAAATATTTTTATTACTCTCATTAGTAATGAAAATATTAAGTTTATTTTTAATGATAATAACGAAGCAAAAATCCATCGCTAAGATCATAAAGCGTTGTGGAATTTACAATTTGGCCTTAATTAAAGGTTTGGGCCAAAAATTTTAGGTTATTTGGAACTTCTATTGGTTGCAAATAAGTCCTTTTTGCAACCAATTCCAAATGTAATTCATAATTGGCTTAATCTTTGTGGTTTTAAAATTTAAAAGCCATTGGATTAAGTTTACTTTTGGAGTCAAGTATTGTTGGTTTGCAAAAATAACCACTTAATTGAAATTGAGTTGGTAAAAAATTAAATACCACCAATTAAATTAACAATCCAAAATTACTTGAAATCCAAAATTAAAATAAAACATAGGATTTGGCACTTTAACAAATGCCATCCTAAAATAAAAGGCTACTTATAGTTGGCAAAAATACAAGCCACCATGATCAAATTAAAAATTGTTCACGAATAAGGATAGCTAAAATTAAGGTGTTGAAGGGAAAAACGGGCTTTCAGGGCAATCATAGTCTTCAAAAGAGACTTCATCATCTTCATGAGATTCTTTCAAATTAGTAATCTCAAAGATGTATGGAATTTTGCCTTTCCAGGAGTCAAACATCATATTCAGAGCAGCTAAATGAAAAGTTTTGGTTTCTATTCTCTCATTTATCTTGTTAACGTCAATCTTGAGGAAAGAATCAGCAAGCTCTTCAATATATTTGCTCTTGGCTATTGCTATTTTCTCCCTGTTAGCAGCTAGGGCGGCAATCTTGGCTTCAATTTTCAGCAGATTCAGCTTGGAGTTTGATTAGTTGTTTCTTAAGTAAAAATTCTTGGTAGGATGAAAGACACAACTTTTCAAACTTTATAATCTCAAGTTCAATAGTGCTTCGACAAGTTGAATGTTCAGGTTTGGCCATGCGAAGTTGAGTTATTGATATAGTAACTTCAGCATATTCAATAGCAAATGACCTGAATCCATCAGGGAAGCTACGCCAAAATTGAGCAAGGTGAGGCTCTAGCCTTAGAGAAGAACAGATGATGCTGATATCTTCAACAATTGAATCTGGATTCTTCATAATTGAAAGATTGGCATGAGTAAAGAAGGAGTTAATGGCATTAAGTGCCATCTCCAAATCTAAATTAGATGGAGTCGCGCCAGATTCAGTTGATGCTCCTTTCATTGCATAAAAACAAGATAGTCAGAAAAGCATGCAAGTCATTTTTGATTATTTTTTTTATCAAAATTAATTATTTTTGGCTATTATTTTACATAATGGGTAGAATTAATTAATTAATTCCAAAAAATTCCAAAATTTTTGGCCTAAATTGCAATAAGGCCGAAACCTATGGAAACCCTAGGGATTAAAAAGCAATTTTGCCGCCCCATTCAATTAGGGTTTGCGGCAAAATTAGGGTTTGGTACTTCATCCAATTTTGATCATAATTCATGCAATTAACTATATGATTTCTTGAATTGATCTAATTTGGCACAATTTTTGGCAAAAATTAGGGTTTAAGCCGAAAATTGGAGGCAATTTGGACTAACCTAGGCCAAATTGTTTCAAGAAAATTACATGAACATGGTAACATATTATAAACCCTAATTCTTCATCAATTTGGCATGATTGCATGGTGAACCTATTTGATCTAGGTTATGCCGCATATATACACCAAATTGGCTCAAAATTAAAACAAAATTGAAGAATTAAAGCATGCACCTTGTGGAGATGCCGAATTGGGTATTACCACCTTTGATTTCAATGATGTTTGAGCATAATTTGGAGTATAGGGGCTGCTGGCCAAAGTTGGTGAATATACTCTTCCTTTAGGCAGCAATTTAGCTACATCAGTGCAGTTAAGCTTTGACTAGCGTTGCTTGATAGTAGTGATTGTTGCTTAGCATTGTTTTGGCCATCGAAGTTGCTATCATGAGGCGTCATCTATGCTTCAAAGTTGCTGCAAATTTTCGAAATTGGCTAGGGCTATAGGGAAGTCGACGATGATAAGCTATAGGTCGGGCTCAAATTCGACCTAGCCTATATATATCAAGTCTAACTCCTTTAATTTAAGGAATCAAGCTTGAGGGGGGCATTGTTGATACCTAAATTTACAATTAGGGTAAACTTGTCCTCAAGAATGTTAGAACAAAATGTGTGGCTCAGATTTAATCTAAATCCTAAAGCTAGGTTAGATTTGATGCCATCCTTGTTATAATTAAATTAGAAAAATTTAATTTTCCTAATTTCCTATAATTGGGCCGAAATTAGCAATAATTATTGGAAAATAATAATCATTTTAAAATTATTATTATTTCAAAAAATGATGGTAAGAAAAGAATTAAAGTCATCTTGTGATTTTCAATTCTAACGGAGACTTAATTCTTATATGACAACCAACTTAATTTTGTGAAATACATAATGCCATGCCAAAATTGGACATATGGCATGATATATGGCGCAATATGGCCTAGCCCAAGCCGCCCATGCCTAAAATTGATCCCTATTGAATTAAATGCAACTTTGTATTTTGTTCAATTAAGGACAAAATGAAATTGATAATATTGAATTGGTTAGAGGGGTGCGATTCAAACAAGGATTTTACCATTATGATCCTTGACTCTCATAGATCATTCTGGCAAAATTTCATCTCATTCTGACTTAAGATGAAAAACTTATGCATGTTTTTTCAATTAAGGATAGTTTGGGGTGTGAAACCAATTTCACCATGACAGAGAGCTCAATTTCGACCAAGATTTTTTTCTATGGTCTTAATATGATAGTCTAACCCTACTGGTGAAATTTGGACTCAATCTGACCTCGTTTGCAACTTTTGCATTTCTTTCAATTAAGGACTGGAGGCTTTCTGATTTTTGTTCTGACCAAATTAAGGGCCAAGAATGATCAATTTATGATCAATTTCATGGCCTAGGAGGTCCTAGTCGAATAGGGGTCATTTTGGCTATTTTGACAGCAAATCAGTACACAGTGCAGCACAATCAGGACCTGAATCAGACTGGATTGCGTCAGATTGGAGGCAGATTTCGTCCAAGTCATATTTGGGAAGGATATAGCCGGCCTTGAGATGGTCATTTAAGGGTGATCAAAGTTGAAAGTCATTTTGGACTCTCCTAAAGATTTTCTGGAAGGTCATATTGGAGAAGCAATTAAAGCAAGACAGGTGAGATTGAAGCAAACATTTAATGTGCAGAAAAATTGGGACCGTCGGCCTTGGTAGCCAAGCCTAGGCCGCCCTCTATATAAAGGGCCTTCCCCCTTCAGTTTTCAACAGACTTCTATAGCCTCAAATTTGCTCCGTGCAAAAACTAAACTCTGCGCTTATTTTCTCTCTGGCCCTGCGCCACTTTCTACAGCAACCCTGCAAAATTCATCTCTTTTTTCAACACAAGTTAGCCTCGTTTCTTTAATATTTCTCAACTTTAATTTCGTCTCAGGACGTTAAATCAACTCTCCGCGAGTTTTTCTTCTCTTTCAATTTCGTCTCAAGATGTTAAACTTTTACTTTTCTGTTTTTCATATGAATAACAACCAGTTTGTTATTTTCAATCTATTTTCAAAGCAAGAAATCTTTTCAAACGTTTATTTTTCTACAGCCAATTTGGGATCGATGATTTAAATGCTCCGGTGTGACTTTGATCCAGTTCCCGCAATTCACTCGCTTTGATTTACTTTGTGTTATGCGCACCACCAGAATGCTTCTACAACTTCTTTGTCATTTTCAGCAAAATGACTGGCACGCCCCGCGCTGCTATTAAAGTTTTCACATAAACTCTACCCAAAGAAATTTTTGGCGCAACAATAATAACATTAAAAAAACCCTCTATCACTAAGCCACGCTCATATGATTATTTTCATTTTGTTTTTTTTTTTCTTATTATAAAAAACCATATTAGGTAGAAGTGAAATTAAAAAAAATGGCCTATAGATGGAGAGTTTAGGATCCAAGATTTTTGGTGAATTTTATCGATCTCTAACCATCCTAGTAGTTAATTAGGAGAGTAATTCATTAAAATATATGATATTTGCTTTTTTTTTATTATTATAAAAAACCATAATAGGTAGAAGCGAAGTTACGAAAAAAAATGGTCTAAAGATGGAGAGTTTAGAATCCAAAATTTATGGTGAATTTTATCGATCTCTAAGCATCCTAGTAGTTAATTAGGAGGGTAATTCATTACAATATATGATATCATTATTTATCTGTATAAACATTTGATGAGAAATCATCAAATAAACAATTCACATTCAGTTTGAAGGGTGTTGAAGTAAGGACACGATCTCAAACCAACAAGTCCTATAATTTCGTAGTTTTTTTTTTTCTTTTTTAGTATTTGAGATTGTTAGAAATCAAATCCTAGACACTAAAAAGAGTCATATGCATCTTCAATTTTTTGTCATATCATGGTATAAAACCCAAAAATGACTTACAACCCTGAAAGTTGTAATCGAGATTAATAAATTTAAATCACTTTTTTTAAATAAAAAAAAATTGTGAAAGTCAACACCACCGGACAATTAAATTGGGACAGTAATACCTTTAGATTAAAAATAAGTAAATAGCACAAGAAATTCATAAACATGATTTCTAAAATAATTACTTTTTTTTTGGCAAAAATAATTACTAATTGATACTCCCTCCCATTCAAAATAAGCGAAACATTTTAACTTTTGCAGTCTTTCAAAATAAGTGAAACAATTACAAAATCAATACAATTTTACTATTTTTTTCCTTATATACCCTTAAGTGTTAATTAAAGTGATTGAACTTTTAAGTGGTCTTGGAAAGTTGGGAAGGGAGAGAAGATTTATTAATTAATTATTTATAAAAACTTTTAGAAAGGTAATTATGTCATTTTAAGTCAGTTTTTATTAAATTTAAAACCAACTAATCATTACCTTGATATTAAACCTACTATTAATTTTATGAGCAAAGTCCTCATTGAGGGCCACATGGCATTTGGTTTCTTTGACAAGTGTCAATAGTTAATTTTCTAATGTTTTGTTTATTATATTTGTATTCATTTAGTTTGGAAAAATTAAAAGACATTCATCCCCTTTCCTATATAAAATAAATTATCAAATAATTATAAATTAATTATAAATTTGTTATGAATATACGTGTATGTTCTGGATGTCTATGAATCTAATTAAAGCAAGGATAAGATTGATGACTTGGTTCATTCATACACATATACCTATATGTACTAAGTCCATCCCTTATATTTATAGTGATATATCTATGTGCCTATAAATATGTCACTTACTTTGTTATGAAATAAGATGAATAAGAACAATTTCTCTTATTCCTCATATTTTCTTCTTCTCCATATTCTATTGTCTCTCTCCATACTTCAATTCTCTACCCCCTTGTTTTTGTTTTGATATCATTTCACAACAAAATTTCATTATTTAATTAAATTTTCTTAAAATAATTTGTAAAACAAAACAGCCGCACGTGAAATGCGAACCGAAAAGTTCTAAATATTCCTAATGTTTCATTTATTTTAAATTAGAGGGATATCATTAACACATGAGATAAAGACTTTTTCATGCCAAACACAATTTACATGCGAAACACGAGTACCAGACCCGTTGTGAAGCATGCAAAAGTCAATTTATTCAAAAATAATACTCGTGAACTTCCCTTAAAAAAATAATAATAATACTCGTGAACTTAAGTGATGATTACATGTTGCAGTCAACTTAAGTCCACTACTATTATGCCGCATTATTTTCATTATTTAATTATCTTTTAGGTTATGAAGAAATTTAATGTATTAATGTTGATATGATCTAATCCAAATAATTTTAATTATTTTCATTATTTAATTATCTTTTAGGTTATGAAGAAATTTAATGTATTAATGTTGATATGATCTAATCCAAATAATTTTAAGGAAAGATTCGCATACACACAGTGTAAATTACACACTTTTTTTTACTCTTTTATATCTTTTAATAAAAATTTTATTTGACTAATCTGAACCGTTGAATTAAGAATTCAACTCATATAAATCATGTATGTTAAATTTGAATTTAATTAAAAATGTTTAACTACATGTTTAATGTATTATACTTTTTTGCCGTTAAATATATGTTGAAAATAATGAAAAAACTTGGAGTCTCGATCAATATGAAAATAGTATTGGATTTTAACTTGAAATTTTATTTCATATGAAAATAATATTAAATCCAATGGTCGGTTTTTGTAAATTAATACTCATAAATTAAGTTATAAAATTGTGTGAAACAAATTTGTTTTTTCTTTTTTACAATAATGAAACAAATTTGTTTACATTATGTCCTTTCTCAATAATATATATATATATATATATATATATATATATATATATATATCCAAGCCATTGGACTTAGTTTGGTCAAGACCAAACACACCTACTTACGTCAGTGTAATAAATGAATAAATAATAAATAAATAAATCAAAAAGTGAAAAAGTGAATGTAATAAAACAAATAGAAACCAATTATACATACATATATATATATATATATAGATATATAGAGAGGT
>AWUE01018891.1:0-59095 GCA_001974825.2 Corchorus olitorius
GGAGGAAGGCACGGCTAGCCGGGCAGGCGGCGCGGATGGCCGGTCGGATGGCGCGGATGAGGTCTGGCATGACCGGGTAGATGGCTCGGGTGGCCGGGCCATGGCCGGGCATGTGGCTCGGGGCGGCTTGAGTATGGCCGGTCCCGTCCGGGCCATGTGCGAGGATGGCCGGGCCATAGCCGGGTATTGGCCGGCTGGGTTGGCTCGATCATTGCCTTGAGCGTCTTCCTTTGGTTCCTTGGCTTCCATCTTCTTCTTCTCTCCGTGTGGCTGAACTCCTTTGCTTGTTGGCTTCTTGCTCTTCCTTTGTTTTTCTCTTTCTAAAGCTAGGGGGTGCAATTGCTTTAGTCAAAGATTCCAACGCTTCATATGCAGCTTCCGGGGTTCTATCGAACAAAGGGATGTTGTCCACGCTATCCACAAGAATTTGGCTATCTACTCCTAATCCTTGATAGAAGTATGTAATCAAAAGCTGTTGTGTTATGGCATGGTGAGGGCATGCTGCACAGAGCTTCTTGAATCTATCCCAGGCTCGATAAAAAGGTTCAACTTTGCGTTGCTGAAAAGTTGCTATCCTTAGTCTTCCTTTGGAAATCTGGGCAGATGTCATCGATGAAGATTCTTTACTGGCTCCTTTCTTAGAATGAGTCTTGTCGGTGGCGGTTTCCTTGGTGGTTGCACCATCTTTTCTTCTAGGATCATCTTCAATCCTGATTTCTTTGTCAAGTACTTGCAATTCTTCTTTGGTGTAGCTCATCTCTCCTTCATCTTTTGCGGCATTTCCACTCCATAAGGTGATTGCACTTACGTTCTCCTTCGGAGGTACCATTGGTTGCGATGGGATCCTTTGTTGACCTTGTGTCTTGAGTTCACTCATGTCACTAGCCAATTGACTGATTTGTTTCCTCATCATCTCCATAGCTTCTCTCAATTGTTGCATCTCGATAGCTTGTGAAGATTGTTGGAAATTAGGCCTTTGATAATTCATTGGCCTTCCTTGATAGTTACCTTGGTTCCCATATTGTTGACTTGGTTGCTCGGCTCTCCAATAAGGTTCAGGCTTCCTTTGATATGCTCCTTGCATTCCAACAGCATTGACTTCTTGCGCGGTGTGTTCCAAAGAAGGGCACTTATCAGTGTAGTGTCCTTGCTTACAAATTCCACAAATCTTAGGCACACTTGAAAAATTCGCATTGAATAAATCAGTGAGCGCAGCGACTTGCTGATTTGTTTCTTGAAGTTGTTGCTCCAGTGAGGTGGAATGGGTAGAGACTTCATTTATTCTTCTTGTATTGCCTTCTCTTGAATAGTCTTCTCGAAATCCGAATTGTTGAGTGTTGGCAGCCATGTTCTCCACTAAAGTCAAAGCATCGGTGGGAGTTTTGTCTGTGAAAGCACCTCCACTTGCAGAATCTATGGAAGATCTGTCAAACGGTAGTAATCCTTCGTAGAAGTATTGGATCAGCAACTGTTCATTGATTTGATGATTGGGGCAGCTCGCACATAGTGTCTTGAAACGTTCCCAATATTCATGCATTGTCTCTCCATGGCGTTGCTTAATTCCGCAAATCTCCTTCCTTATACTTGATACCTTGTGAGCAGGAAAGTACTTTTCCAAGAACAACTTCTTAAGGCTCGTCCAGGATGTGATTGAACCGGTTGGTAAGAGGTACAACCAATGTTTTGCACTATCCACAAGAGTGAACGGAAAGGTTCTTAACTTGAATTGGTCTTCAGTAATACCTTGAATATTTGTTGATGTGCAGGCAATCTGGAAATCGGTTAGATGACGGTGAGGATCTTCTCCAGACAGACCGTAAAATTTGGGTAAAATCTGAATAAATCCAGATTTAATCTCAAAGTTTGCAGTCGTATCTGGGTATCGAATTGCTAAGCGTTGTGCATTGACGTTTGGTGCAGAAAGCTCTCTCAGGGTTTTAGGACCTTCGTTTGCCATGTCTTCTGACGATGTTGAAGCAGCAGATCTAGGAGAACTTGATTGAGAACTCGAATTGGATGACTCCTCTTCTTGTTGTCGATTTGATTTCTCCTTCCTTAGTGAAAGTAATGTTCTTTCTGGCTCTGGATCAAATTCAAAGTCTTCTTTGCCACTACTTCTTGTCTTTGGCATGCAGCTTCCTAGAAAAACTCAAAAACTCAAAAGAAAATTTGTTAGTAGTAAAAGTTCTTTAAACAAAAATTAAAATTAAAGACAGAAAATAAAGAAAATATTTTTTTTTCTAAAAACGCAGGAACAAGAAATTATTTTTTTTTAGAAAACGCAAAACAAGATTTTTTTTTCAGAAACGCAAAACTAATAAATTAAAAATGCAAGAAAACTTTTTTATTTTTTCGACGCAAAACACAAAACAATTTTTTTTTTAGAAAAGACGCAGACTCAAACACAGAAATCAACGGAATTTTTTTTTTAGATTAAAAACGCAGACACTAAGAGAAAATTCCCAGGATTCGTCTTCAGATTAGTCTATTTTCCTTCCCCTGGCAAAAACCAGAAAAATTTACCCTTCCCCGGTAACGGCGCCAAAATTTATGATCGGTCGTCAGCAATCATAAAAATATTTCCCCACAAAATCCTAACTACATTAGATAGGGCAAGTAGGGGTCGATCCCACAGAGAAGGGTGTAGACTTTTTCCTAAGATACAATCCTTAAAATATCTCAAAACACAACACAGAAAACAGAGGTTGACGTAAAGCAATTAAACAGAAAACAATTATACTAGAATACAAAGCAAAGTAAATTAAATCTAAGACTATAGCAGATTAGAAAGAAAAGAATAATTAAAGCATACTTCTTCTCCAATGGTAGAAAACAATCAAATTGAATATGGGTCCTTGATTTAAAAGATGAATTCAATATTAAATCCTTGATGATAACTGGTCTAGGAAAAACCTAACATGCTATTTAGATAAGATTACCGGTTAAGGCTTAAATTACCCCTATTGCTAACTTAACAAATCAATTACCGGTTAAGGCTTAAAGATTCACCAAGCAACAAAGCATTAAGATCAACTAATTAATTAGTTCTTTCACACATGCTTAACAAATAAAACCATACAACAATCATATAAAATCCGATCACTGGTATGCAAACCCAATTGAGCGTCTATTAAACGTCATCAACTTGCTACCAAACAATCAGACTCGAGGGTTAACTATTCCGCCTGACTTAGCAATAGATCTCTCAAATTATCAATTTATCGGCCGCATAAACCAATAAAAATCAAGGTCATGGAATAAAACAGAGTTTAACATGCTATCTATAAAAAATAAAATACCAAATTATAAGTATAGAAATCTCACCATATCAATCGATTGAATTCACCAAAGGATTAGAAGTATAAGAATTTAGCTACTCATGGATTTTGCTTAAGAGTACTTACAGGACTACGGAGGGGCGAAATCTCCTTGCTAAAAACCTAGAGTTGCCGCACCTCCCTATGGCTATAGGGGGTGGCGGCACCCTTGCCTAAACTAGAAGAAAAACTAGAAAATAAATCTAAGAGAATTATGTGAAGGTGTGGTATAAAGGTGTGTGATTTGTGATACAGGAGGTGGCTATTTATAGTGGAACTAACCCTAGGAATTCCAATCCAAACTTGGAAAGGAGTCTAGGACGCTTTAGGGTCTAACTTTGACTCCAAGTTGGATTAAAAGTCTTCCTAGAGTAGAATCCAAGTCAAAATAGGATCCCGAATTTTTGCTGAATTCGTGCAGAAACTTCAATGGTATTTTCGGGCTTGAAAACGACAGAACTAGATCTTGGACTTCAAATGAAAGTTGTAGATCTCGGAGTTAGCTTTCCAACGAGTACTCATGGGCTTCAATCGGAGGTCTGAGCAAAAAGTTATGAATTTTTCTACCAAAACTGCTCCTGAATCCTAATCCTGTTAGGACTAGAATCGGGAATCTACGATATTTTGATATTTCCTTGGATTTAGGAGTCATTAATTGGGATTTTAATTCCAATTAATATCTTATATGGGCTGAGTATTTTCCCATATAAATTCTCCATAAATACCAAAGCTTGAAGGCTTATCCATGGCTTGTCTTCAATTAAAGCTCCAATTCTTCAATTCTTCCTCTTGAAATAAATCTTCAAAGTCTTCAAATCTCCAATTTATCTTCAAATGGTCTTCAAACACGAACTTCGAATCTCCAAATCTATGCTCAAAATTTCTTTGCTAAAATCTGTGTAAAAAGTCATCAAAATAGCTCCAAAAGTAGTGAAAAATAACAATTTCTCATTTTTACATCACTTAAAGACTAAAAACACAAATATTAATAAAGTGACGTGGCAATCGGCGGATATGGCCGGGTAGAAGCTTGAGATGGCCGGGCTGATGGCTGGCTTAACCGGGCATGAGGCGCGGCTGAGGCTTGTGGTGCCGGGCATGGCCGGACGTGAGGCTCGGATGGCGCGGTTGAAGGCAGGCTCGATCGGGCAGGCGGTGCGGTTGGCCGGTTGTGGCGCGCGGAGGAGTCCGGGCGTGGCCAGGTAGATGGCTCGGGTGGCCGGGCCATGTCCGGGCATGTGGCTCGGGGCGGCTTGGGTATGGCCGGTCCCGTCCGGGCCATGTGCGAGGATGGCCGGGCCATAGCTGGGTATTGGCCGGCTGGGTTGGCTCGATCATTGCCTTGAGCGTTTTCCTTTGGTTTTTTGGCTTCCATCTTCTGCTTCTCTCCTTGTGGCTGAACTCCATGCTTATTGGCTTTTTGTTTCTTCTTTGAGGTTGAAAACTCCGTCCTTCTAGATAGTTCTTCAAACGCATAATATGCATTCTCTGGGGTTTTCTTCAATATTGGAGTGCGACTAAAGGAATCAACAAGAACTCGATCTTTAAGTCCTAATCCTCCATAGAAGATTTGGATAAGAGATCTTCTATTGTATCCATGTTGAGGGCAATCGATGCACAACTTCTTAAATCTCCCCCAAAATTGGTGGAAATTCTCGTCGTAGTGTTGTCGAATGTCTTTTATCCTTTGTCTTCCTTTGGCAATCTGATCAGGCTTTGTTGATGAAGATTCTCCACTGGCTTCTTTCTTAGCACTCACAACACAAACAAACTTGTTAGAGTCATGGCGATTGAGATGAAATTCTAGGGTGGATCACATCACCGTCGAATTCCATGGTCAGTGAACCATCGAATACATCAATCTTGGTATGGGAAGTTCTTAAGAAAGGTCTTCCTAATAAAAGAGAACATTGATCCTTCGAATGTTCCATCTCCATAACGAAGATGTCAATAGGAAAAATCAAGTGTTCAACTTGAATTAAGACATTCTCTAGAACACCTTTGGGATGAACCAAAGATCCATCAGCTAACTGCAGAATCACATCAGTAGTTTTCAAAGGTCCAAAATTTAAAGATTGATAAAAAGAATAAGGCCTAACACTTAAAGATGCACCTAGATCTAGCATAGCATTCTCTATGACTCTTTTTCAAATAGAACAAGTAATAGAGAACGTACATGGATCCTTGCACTTAGGAGGTAAACTCTTTTGAAGCACGGCAGAGACATTAACTCCAACACTTACCTTACCTTGTAACCTTTTCTTGTTGGTACAAAGTTGCTTAAGTAACTTTGCATAGTTTGGAATTTGTTGAATGGCATCAAGAAGTGGGATGTTGACCTCAACTTTGCGCAGTATTTCCAAAATATCTGGATCATCATCTTCTTTCTTTGACTTCTTCAATCTTGATGGAAAAGGTGGCGCAGCATCAGTCTTTGAATCCTTCTTGTCAGTGGCAGTTTCCTTGGTGGTGGCGCCATCTCTTCTGGGCTCGTCTTCGATCTTGATTTCTTTGTCAGGCACTTGCAATTCTTCTTTAGTGTAACTCGGCTCTCCTTCATCTTTTGCGGCATGGGTAGGAATAGGGTTTTCCAACTCTTTTCCACTCCTTAAGGTGATTGCACTTATATTCTCCTTAGGAGGTACCTTTGGTTGCGATGGGATCCCTTGTTGACCTTGTGTCTTAAGTTCACTCATGTCACTAGCCAATTGACTGATTTGTTTCCTCATCATCTCCATAGCTTCTCTCAATTGTTGCATCTCGATAGCTTGTGAAGATTATTGGAAATTAGGCCTTTGATAATTCATTGGCCTTCCTTGATAGTTACCTTGGTTCCCATATTGTTGACTTGGTTGCTCGGCTCTCCAATAAGGTTCAGACTTCCTTTGATATGCTCCTTGCATTCCAATAACATTGACTTCTTGCGCGGTGTGTTCCAAAGTAGGGCACTTATCAGTGTAGTGTCCTTGTTTACAAATACCACAAATCTTAGGCACACTTGAAAAATTCGCATTGAATAAATCAGTGAGTGCACCGACTTGCTGATTTGTTTCTTGAAGTTGTTGCTCCAGTGAGGTGGAATGGGTAAAGACTTCATTGATTCTTCTTGTATCGCCTTGTCTTGAATAGTCTTCTCGAGATCCGAATTGTTGAGTGTTGGCAGCCATGTTCTCCACTAAAGTCCAAGCGTCGGTGGGAGTTTTGTCTATGAAAGCACCTCCACTTGCAGAATCTAGGGAAGATCTGTCAAACGGTAGTAATCCTTCGTAGAAGTATTGGATCAGCAACTGTTCAATGATTTGATGATTGGGGCAGCTCGCACATAGTGTCTTGAAACGTTCCCAATATTCGTGCATTGTTTCTCCATGGCGTTGCTTAATTCCGCAAATCTTCTTCCTTATACTTGATACCTTATGGGTAGGAAAGTACTTTTCCAAAAACAACTTCTTAAGGCTCGTCCAAGATGTGATTGAACCGGTTGGTAAGAGGTAGAACCAATCTTTTGCACGATCCCCAAGAGTGAACGGAAAGGTTCTTAGCTTGAATTGGTCTTCAGTAATACCTTGAATATTTGTTGATGTGCAGGCAATCTAGAAATCAGTTAGATGTCGGTGAGGATCTTCTCCAGACAGACCGTGAAATTTGGGTAAAATCTGAATAAATCCAGATTTAATCTCAAAATTTGCAGTCGTATCTGGGTATCGAATTGCTAAGCGTTGTGCATTGACGTTTGGTGCAGAAAGCTCTCTCAGGGTTTTAGGTTCTTCGTTTGCCATGTCTTGTGATGATGTTGAAGCAGCAGATCTAGGAGAACTTGATTGAGAACTCGAATTGGATGGCTCCTCTTCTTGTTGTCGATTTGATTTCTCCTTTCTTAGCGAAAATAGTGTTCTTTCTGGCTCTGGATCAAATTCAAAATCTTCTTTGCCACTACTTCTTGTCTTTGGCATGCAGCTTCCTAGAAAAACTCAAAAAAAAAAAACTCAAAAGAAAAATTTGTTAGTAGTAAAAGTTCTTAAACAAAATTAAAATTAAAGACAGAAAATAAAAGAAAATATAAAAAATGCAGACAAAAAATTTTTTTTTTATGACGCAAAAACTCTTTTTTTTTATTTAGAAAAACTCAAAAACTTTTTTTTTATGATGCAGAAACAATTTTTTTTATGACGCAAAAATATATTTTTTTTCCTACGCAAAACACAAAACAAGGTTTTTCTTTTTTCAAAAACGCAAAACTAATAAATTAAAAACGCAAGAAAACTTTTTTTATAAAAAACGCAAGACACAAAATTAAAAACGGAAAATCAAAATTTTTTTTAAAATTTTTTATTTTTGTTAGATTAAAAACGCAGACTCGCAGAAACAAAGAGAAAATTCCCAGGATTCGTCTTCGGATGAGTCTATTTTTCCTTCCCCTGGCAAAAACCAGAAAAAGTTCCCTTCCCCGGCAACGACGCCAAAATTTATGATCGGTCGTCAACAATCATAAAAATAAAATCCCAACAAACTCCTAACTAAGTAGATAGGGCAAGTAGGGGTCGATCCCACAGAGAAGGATGATAGATTTTATCCGAAAATTTAGTCCTTAAAATCTCTAAAAAATAACACAGAAAACAGAGATTGACAGAAAGCAATTAAATAGAAAACAATTAAACTAGAAAACAAAGCAAAATGAATTAAATCTAAGTCTATAGCAGATAAGAAAGAAAACAATAATTAAGGATATACTTCTTCACCAATGGTAGAAAAAAATCAAATTAATTATGGGTCCTTGATTTAAAAGATAAATTCAATATTAAATTCAAGATGATAACTGGTCTAGGGAAAACCCTAACATGCTATTTAGATAAGATTAGCCGTCAAGCCTTAAATTACCCCTTTTTCCTCCTAACTAATCAATTAGCCGTCAAGCCTTAAAGATTTGCTAGGATTCAAAGCATTAAGATCAACTTTTATTAGTTCTTTCACACATGCTTAATAAATAAAACCATACAACAACCAGATAAATCTGATCACTGGCATGCAAACCCAATTAACCCGCCGTCAAGCGCGGCTAACTTGCTACACACAATCAAACTCATGCGTCAACCTTGTTGTTTGATCTAGCCAACAATCTCTCAAATTACCTCTTTAGTGGCCACATAAATCAATAAAGATCGAGATTGTAGAATTAACACAGAATTTAACATGCTATCTATCAAGAATAAAATACCAAATTATAAGAACAGAAATCTCACCATATTTAATTGATTGAATTCACTAAAGGATCAGAAGTATTAAGAATTTAGCTACTCATGGATTTAGGAAAATCCATGAGCGGCATAAGAGTACTTACAGGACCTTGGAGGGACGAAATCTCCTTGCAAAATACCTAGGTATGCCGCACCTCCCTATGGTTATAGGGGGTGGCGCACCCTTTGCCTAAAAACTAGAAGAAAACTATAAGAAAAGAAATTATCTATGTGTGTGGTATGTAGGTGTGTGATTTGTGATACAAGAGGTTACTATTTATAGTGGAACTAACCCTAAGAATTCCAATCCTAACTTGGAAAGGAGTCTAGGCCGGTTTTAGGGTCTAACTTGGACTCCAAGTTGGATTGAAAGTCTTCCTAGAGTTAGAATCCAAGTCAAAATAGGATCCTGAATTTTTGCTGAATTCGTGCAGAAACTTCAACGGCATTTTTGGGCTTGCAAACGGCAGAACTGGGTCTTGGACTTATAAGGAAAGTTGTAGATCTCGGAGTTAGCTTTCCAACGAGTATTCATGGGCTTCAATCTGAGGTCTGAGCAGAAAGTTATAAATTTTCTACCAAAATTGCTCCTGAATCCTAATCCTGTTAGGACTAGAATCGGGAATCTACGGGATTTTGATATTTCCTTGGATTTAGGTGTCATTAATTGGGATTTTAATTCCAATTAATATCTTATATGGGCTGAGTATTTTCCCATATAAATTATCCATAAATACCAAAGCTTAAGGGCTTATCCATGGCTTGTCTTCAATTAAAGCTCCAATTCTTCAATTCTTCCTCTTGAAATAAATCTTCAATGGTCTTCAAGTCTCCAATTTATCTTCAAATGGTCTTCAAACACGAACTTCGAATCTCCAAATCTATGCTCAAAATTGCTTTGCTCAAATCTGTGTAAAATGTCATCAAAATAGCTACAAAAATAGTGAAAAATAACAATTTCTCATTTTCACATCACTTAAAGACTAAAAACACAAATATTAATAAAATAGCATATAATTAAGCATAAATGGGTCTATAAACATAGTAAAATAGGCATAAAAATAGGGTCTTTTTTAGGTCAATCACCTGCAGACAAAAAAATGAGCAAATGAGAAAATGAGAAGCCCATGTGTGGAGGACAAAAAAACAGAATGTGATGGTGGGAGGGAACTTACGTGGAATTTGTTGCTACTCCACTTTCATTTGCCAGCTGCACACAAAAAAAAACAAAAGACGTGAATTAGATAAAAATGAACAAAAAAAGAAAACAGGGGAACCATTGATTTTCTGTAGAGGCTATATATTCATGATTTTCAATCACAAAATGAAGAGAAGTTTGGAGGATAGTTTAGGGGAGAGCTTTCAAGGAAAAATTAGGGTTCTAGCTTTGAAACATTTGGGTTCATAGAGATTTTCATCAAAACACAAAAAAATTAGATAGAAAAGATCAAGATAAGAGAAGTAGTTACCTTTCTTAAAGCTTTCTTCAAATTTCAAGCCGAGGGAGTCCATTTGCTTCTATTTCTCTTCTTTCGTTTGTTTAGCAATTAGCATCTCTTTGCTGATTTATGTTGGGGTTTCGGTCTAGTTTGCTTAGAAGTTGTGTAGAGTTTAAGAGTTTATCGGTTGTCTTCAAGTACCAAATTCGAATCTTGAGGTTTCGGGTAGTATTGTATGGATGCTTTTACCGTATAGTAGGGGGATTTCAAGGGAGAGTAAGAAAAGGTTCAAAGAAGTCGGCATCGGAGCCGCCGGGATTTGGAAGTTTAGGGGTCTTTAGTTTCGAGTGTGGGTTTCGGTTTGAGAGTGTTTAGGCGTTTTAGGTTTGTTCTTCGAGTTTTTAGAGAAGAAAGTAGGTTACTTTCGGTATTTGGTGGTGTTTCGGGTTTCAGGTGACGGTGGTTCATGTTGTTAATGGCGGCGGCTTGTTTCTGGTAGAGAGAGTGGACATTATAGCAAGAGAGTAAGGCAAACGTAAGTGTTTGATGCTAAAAATGTAAGGGTTCTCACCCTTATTTCTTATATGCAAGAGTGGGGAATCAATATGAAAATATGGATTTTTAATTGTCTACAAGAACGAAGGATTTTATTGAGGACACTAGAAAATTACACAAAGTAAAGAGATTCAATGATCTCGGATGCTTGAGTACAAGAGTTTAAAGGAAAATTGAAGTTAAAAGAACTACTCCTAAATTACAAGATTACACTAATTCTAAGGTTACTCCTAAAAGTCTAGCCAACTATGATGATAAATTTTGACTTCTTGTCATTGATGAATTTGCCAACCCTTTCTTCATAAGAAAAACTCTTATTTATAGTGTCCAAATTAGTAGTTAATTAACTCTTTATCTGAAATTAATTAAGCATGTGAATTGCATTTAGTTTGTTCCTATTTTAAGTGGAAATAACCGGTCACTAATTTACTTAATTAACCACCTTTAACCTCTCTAATTAACTTCCAAGACTTAAACATCCTTTAGGCCCAAAAATAAATAATTACAAGCCCAATTTTACACTAGGCTTAATCCTCCAAGGCCCATGAACATTAGGTCTGGTCCTATTGCAACCCAATAATTGCCCCCAAATCAAATATTGATTTATTACATCATTATTTTACTTACTACCATTAAATTCATTTTGCCCGTTTGAAAGTTTACTTTCCCAAAACTAACAACGGCTTTAAACCCTTCAACTTCTCTTAATTGACAGTTTAATGTTTTTGCTTTCCAATTAACTTCCCACTAATCCATAACTTCTTTGATTTTGGTTTCTTTCCTGTTAACCTCTTTTCTTTATTAAAGATTTTCTTTCACTTCAATTTTAACTTCTTTAATCAAGAAAAGAAAAAAATCAAGAAAGCAAACTTTTGATTATCAATGGTTGCTCCTCTTCTTAATCCAATCACAAGAAACTCTGAATTCTATCCTTCTTCCAGCCTCAGAATTCGATCAACGACAGGTTGCTTGCCTTGCATGTCACGTCTTGATGGCATTACCACATAAGGACCAACTTCTTCAAATGCAAATTCGATGGAAACGTGGCACCCACTGCCAAATAATCATGACATTCTGATGCACACTCCAGGAGTAGCGATTCTTAAGACCTTTTGTGGTGATCCTCATGATTTTCCCATTCAAGAATGGCCATTTCATGATGATGGCTTCAAACAATGATATCTTAAACTCTACCCTCGTTTTTCAGCATTTTGGTGCAAACTAGGAATTCTTTCTATGCTTGAATTATGTTAATTCAATTCCCAAACCTGATCATCACATTCTTGCTACTCTGCCACTGTTTTGGTCTCTACATTATAATCTGTTCATTTTTCCTTTTGGTTGGATGACCCTAACCATTAGAGATGTTGTAGTGTTGACTGGCTTCAAGAACTCTCCATTTGAATCAGGACATAATGATTTTTTGCATCCCTTTGACTTGAATTTACCTTTGAAATCTTATTATCACTCATTCCGTTCTTTCAAGAGCCAATTTTGTACTTCTAAGACTGAAATTGGGGAATTTGAGCATAGTGCCTTTCTATTATATTGGCTATTGATCGGTCGTCAGCAATCATAAAAATAATTCCCAACAAAATCCTAACTAAATAGATAGGGTAAGTAGGGGTCGATCCCACAGAGTATGGTGCTAGACTTTATCTGAAAATTCAGTCATTAAAATATCTCAAAAACAACACAGAAAGCAGAGGGTTTAGAATAACAATTAAGAAGAAAACAATTATACTAGAAAACAAAGCAGAGTAAATTAAATCTAAGTCTATGGTAGATAAGAAAGAAAACAATAATTAAGGGTATACTTCTTCACCAATGGTAGAAAATAATCAAATTAATTATGGGTCCTTGATTTAAAAGATAAATTCAATATTAAATTCTTGATGATAACTGGTCTAGGGAAAACCTTAACATGCTATTTAGATAAGATTAGCCGTCAAGCCTTAAATCACTGGCATGCAAACCCAATTAACCCGCCGTCAAGCGTGATTAACTTGCTACATACAATCAAACTCATGCATCAACCTTGTTGTTTGATCTAGCCAACAATCTCTCAAATTACCTCTTTAGTGGCCACAATAAATCAATAAAGATCAAGATTGTAGAATTAAAACAGAGTTTAACATGCTATCTATCAAGAATAAAATACCAAATTATAAGAACAGAAATCTCACCATATTTAATTGATTGAATTCACCAAAGGATCAGAAGTATTAAGAATTTAGCTACTCATGGATTCGGGAAAATCCATGAGCGGCATAAGAGTACTTACAAGACCTTGGAGGGGCGAAATCTCCTTGCAAAATAGCTAGGTATGTCGCACCCCTCTATGGCTAGAGAGGGTGGCGGCACCCTTGCCTAAAAACTAGATCTAGAAGAGAAAAATAGACCTAAAACTATATTTGTGAATTGGTGTGTGATTTGTGTTACAGGCGGTGGCTATTTATAGTGGAAATAACCCTAGAAATTCCAATCCTAACTTGGAAAGAGGCCTAAGTCGGTTTTGGGTCTAACTTAGACTCCAAGTTAGATTAAAAGTCATCCTAGAGTAGAATCCAAGTTAAAATAGGATCCTGAAAAAATCCTAAATTCATGCAGTGACTTCGACGGAATTTTTGGGCTTGAAAACGGCAGAACTGGGTCTTGTACTTCAAAGAAAAGTTGTAGATCTCGGAGTTAGCTTTCCAACGAGTACTCATAGGCTTCAAACGGAGGTCTGAGTAGAAAATTATGATTTTTCTACCAAAATTACGCTAATCCTAATTCTGTTAAGACTGGAATTGGGAATCTACGGGATTTGGATATTTTCTTGGATATAGGAGTTATTAATTGAGATTTTAATTCCAATTAATGATTTATATGGGCTGAGTATTTTCCCATATAAAATAACCAAAAATACCAAAGCTTGAAGGCTTATCCATGGCTTGTCTTCAATTAAGGCTCCAATCTTCAATTCTTGCTCTTGAAATAAATCTTCAAAAATCTTCAAGTCTCCAAATTATCTTCAAATGGTCTTCAAACACGAACTTCGAATCTCCAAATCTATGCTCAAAATTGCTTTGCTAAAATCTGTGTGAAAAATCATCAAAATAGCTCCAAAAATAGTGAAAAATAACAATTTCTCATTTTCACATCACTTAAAGGCTCAAAACACAAATATTATCAAAATAGCATATATTTAAGCATAAATAGGTCCAAAAACATAGTAAAATAGCTATAAGAATAGGGTCTAATTTAGCTCAATCATATTTTCCCCACACTAAATCTTTGCTAGTCCCTAGCAAACTAGTGTAGAAAACTATGAACTTACTAAACTTGAACACCTAAAAGACTCTATAATCCTAAACTAATGCAAATCAAAATTCCATTTTAATTTAAACCTTTCAAAAACTTTGAATGCATACACATATTAAGGATTAATGTAATTATGAAATCAAAATAACAAAGAATCATAAGAGCGCTTAATTCAAACGATCAACAAATAACAAGCATCTTTATTCTTAAGTAACCATAATTAAAGTAGTTCTAATCACTTACCATTCATTACATCCTATAACTACTTCTTTCCATAATTATGTCTTCATCTTTATCTCCGTTACTCAAAGGAACACATATCATGGATACAAATCAAGGATTTTCATGTGGGTTATAATAGATTTTCAAATGGTAATTGGTTTTTAGAAAATTGAGGTTACTAACCTCGAAGTGTTCATGATTTGGGGTTACTAACTCCCATTTTTTAGGCTACTAGCACTCTAGAAGGACTCCTTCTTTTTATTTTTTCAGAGGGACAATATTTCTGCAATTCCATGCCTCTTATCCTCTTTCCAAGGGTTACTAACTCCTTTTGTTAAAGAAAAGAGTGACAACAATGGATTGATATATATTTTTTTAAAGTATGCAGAAATACCTCTTCTCCTCTTGCATGAAAGCACTTCTTTTTATGAAATAATTTTTAACTACCCTTTTATATAAGTAGTCCCCCACACTTTTTCTTGACATATCCATAACATACTTTCATAATTGTAATCTCAATAAAATTAAACTCAAGTTCTAGAAATAGGCACTCATAGAAATAATGAACAATATGCTTTTATCACAAAACTATAATTATACCTAATCTAAGAAATCAGATATCATGTTATCAATCAATCAATCAAATAAAACATTCTTGACAATTCTAAGTATTCTTCAATCATAATTAAATCAAATCAATTAATATATGCATAAAATTCAAAATTTTCGAAAAAATTATGGCATTAAAATTATGATCAATATGCATGAAAACTCTCTATTAAACTAGACTCTCTTCCCCACACTGAAAAGACACATTGTCCTCAATGTGGAAACACATATGAGATGAACACAAACAATTGATATTATGCATGCTCATGTGGTGTATTCAAATGCAGAAAAGAAAAACTAACACTAACAATTAATTCACATCAAAGAATAGGCAAGCAATCAAAGCAATAATCAATCAAGACAAAATAATGCAAGGAAAATTAAAAAGATAGAGTTAAAGAAAGCTTCTCTGTTTGTAGGCATAAGCTCCATCATTGCTTCTAAAACTTGACTCCTTCGAATTCAACTTGCAATCATCCAAATTAAGCTCCATTTGCTCTCCTTTTGTTCTTCATGTGAAATCATTGGGTTGCCTCCCAATAAGCGCCTTTCTTTAAGGTCTTTGGCTAGACTGCCTTAAAGAAATTATTCTTCAAGGGTGAAGGAATTATGGGTATATTCCTTTAACAAGTCCACAATGATTTTGAGAGTATCATTGATGGCTTTGAGAACTTCAAGTTGAATTTTATCAAGACTTGAATTCATCAACGGATATGTGCCGGCATGGAATGGTGATGGCACAGACATGGCTGGTTGTGGCACGATGAATGGGCGGTAATGGTTTGGTAGTGGCGCGACTTTGGGCGGATATGGCCTAAGTAAGAGCATAAGATGGTGCAGCAGTGGCCGGTCCTATCTAGGTGGGGCGCGCGGAAGATCCTGATGTGGCCAGGCATGACCAGACACTTGGCTCGGCTGTGACCGGTCTTAGCCGGGCATGAGGCGCGGCTGGTGCAGTTGGTACCGGGCATGGCCGGGCATGTGGCTCGGATGGCTGGGCATGGTGTGAGGATGGTAGCGCTGGTGGCCGGGCAGGTGTTTCGGCGCGGCTCGGTCATGGCCGGTGGTATCCGGGCCATAGGTGAGGATGGCCGGGCTGCAGCCGGGCGTTGGTCGGCTGAGTTAGCTCGATCTTGGCCTTGAGCATCTTTCTCTGGTTCCTTGGCTTTCATATTCTGCTTCTCTCCTTGTGGTTGAACTCCATGTTTGTTGGCTTCTTGCTCTTCCTTTGAGGTTGAAAATTCCGTCCTTCGGGATAATTCTTTAAACGCAAAGAATGCATTCTCCGGGATTCTCTTCAACATTGGAGTGCGATTAAAGGAATCAACAAGAACTCGATCTTTCAGTCCTAATCCTCCATAGAAGATTTGGATTAGAATTCTTTTATTGAATCCATGTTGATGGCAATCGATACACAACTTCTTAAATCTCCCTCAAAATTGGTGGAAATTCTCATTGTAGCGTTGTCGAATGTCTTTTATCCTTTGTCTTCCTTTGGAAATCTGGGCAGATGTCATCGATGAAGATTCTTCTCGGGCTCCTTTCTTAGCACTTTTAACACTCACAACACAAACAAACTTGTAAGAATTTAATGGCGATTGAGATGAAATTCTAGGGTGGATTACATCACCATCGAATTCCATGGTCAATGAACCATCGAATACGTCAATTTTAGTATGGGAAGTTCTTAAGAAGGGTCTTCCTAATAAAAGAGGACATTGATCTTTCGAATATTCCATCTCCATAACAAAGATGTCAATAGGAAAAATCAAGTGTTCAACTTAAATTAAGACATTCTCTAGAACACCTTTGGGATGAACCAAAGATCCATCAGCTAACTACAGAATCACATCAGTACTTTTCAAAGGAACAAGATTTAAAGATTGAGAAAAAGAAAAAGGCATAACGGTTAAGGTGCACCTAAATCTAGTATAGCTTTCTCTATAACACTTCTTCCAATAGAACAAGTAATAGAAAACGTACCTGGATCCTTGCACTTAGGAGGTAAACTCTTTTGAAGCACAGCAGAAACATTAACTCCAGCACTTACCTTTCCTTGTAACCTTTTCTTGTTGGTACAAAGTTGCTTAAGTAACTTTGCATAGTTTGGAATTTGTTGAATAACATCAAGAAGTGGGATGTTGACCTCAACTTTTCGAAGTATCTCTAAAATATCTTGATCATCATCTTCTTTCTTTGACTTCTTCAATCTTGATGGAAAAGGAATGGCGGCATCTACCTTTGAATCAGTCGTGTCGGCGGCAGTCTTCTTGGTGGTGGCGCCATCTTTTGTGGGTTCATCTTCAATTTTGACTTCTTTTGCAGGTACTTGCAATTCTTCTTTTTTGGTGTAGCTCGGCTCTCCTTCATCTTGTGCGGCACGGGTTGGATAGGGGTTTTCCAACTCTTTTCCACTCCTTAAGGTGATTGCACTTACATTCTCCTTAGGAGGTACCTTTGGTTGTGATGGGATCCTTTGTTGACCTTGTGTCTTGAGTTCACTCATGTCACTAGCCAATTGACTGATTTGTTTCCTCATCATCTCCATAGCTTCTCTCAATTGTTGCATCTCGATAGCTTGTGATGATTGTTGAAAATTAGGCCTTTGATAATTCATTGGCTTTCCTTGATAGTTACCTTGGTTCCCATATTGTTGACTTGGTTGCTCGACTCTCCAATAAGGTTCAGGCTTCCTTTGATATGCTCCTTGCATTCCAACAACATTGACTTCTTGCGCGGTATGTTCCAAAGAAGGGCACTAATTAGTGTAGTGTCCTTGTTTACAAATACCACAAGCCTTGGGCACACTTGAAAAATTCGCATTGAATAAATCAGTGAGCGCAACGACTTGCTGATTTGTTTCTTGAAGTTGTTGCTCCAGTAAGGTGGAATGGGTAGAGACTTCATTGATTCTTCTTGTATTGCCTTCTCTTGAATAGTCTTCTCGAGATCCAAATTGTTGAGTGTTAGCAGCCATGTTCTCCACTAAAGTCCAAGCATCGGTAGGAGTTTTGTCTATGAAAGCTCCTCCACTTGCAGAATCTATGGAAGATCTATCAAACGGTAATAGTCCTTCATAGAAGTATTGAATCAGCAACCGTTCAATGATTTGATGATTGGGGCAACTCGCACATAGTGTCTTGAAACGTTCCCAATATTCATGCATTGTCTCTCCATGGCGTTGCTTAATTTCACAAATCTCCTTCCTTATACTAGATACTTTATGAGCAGGAAAGTACTTTTCCAAGAACAACTTCTTAAGCCTTGTCCAAGATGTGATTGAACCGGTTGGTAAGAGGTACAACCAATCTTTTGCACGATACACAAGAGTGAACGAAAAAGTTCTTAGCTTGAATTGGTCTTCAGTGATACCTTGTTTATTTGTTGATGTGCAGGCAATCTGGAAATCCGTCAAATGTCGGTGAGGATCTTCTCCAGACAGACCATGAAATTTGGGTAAAATCTAAATAAATCCAGATTTAATCTCAAAATTTGCAGTTGTATCTAGGTATCGAATTGCTAAGCGTTGTGTATTGACGTTTGGTGCAGAAAGCTCTCTCAGGGTTTTAGGACCTTCGTTTGCCATGTCTTGTGATGATGTTGAAGCAGCAGATCTAGGAGAATTAGATTGAGAACTTGAATTGGATGACTCCTCTTCTTGTTGTCGATTTGATTTCTCCTTCCTTAGCGAAAATAGTGTTCTTTCTGACTCTGGATCAAATTCAAACTCTTTTGTAAACCACTACTTCTTGTCTTTGGCATGCAGCTTCCTAGAAAAACTTATAAAACTCAAAAGAAAATTGTTAGTAGCAAAAGTTCTTAAAAAAAAATTAAAATTAAAGACAGAAAAAAAATATTTTTTTTTCGACGCAGGGACAAAATTTTTTTTTCTTTTTTTATGATGCAAAAATATTTAAAAAAAAACGCAAACACAAAAAATTAAAAACGGAAAATCAAAGTTTTTTTTTTTTTGAGAAAAAACGCAGAAAACAAAAATTTTTTTTTTAGAAAAAATGCAGAATTTTTTTTTTTAGATCAGAAACGCAGAGACGCAGAAACAAAGAGAAAATTCCCAGGATTCATCTTCAGATGAGTCTATTTTCCTTCCCCTGGCAAAAACAGGATAATTTTCCCTTCCCCGACAACGGCGCCAAAATTTATGATCGGTCGTCAGCAATCATAAAAATAATTCCCAACAAAATCCTAACTAAATAGATAGGGTAAGTAGGGGTCAATCCCACAGAGAAGGGTGCTAGACTTTATTCGAAAATTCAGTCCTTAAAATCTCTCAAAAACAACATAGAAAGCAGAGGGTTTAGAATAACAATTAAGAAGAAAAAAATTATACTAGAAAACAAAGCAGAGTAAATTAAATCTAAGTCTATGGCAGATAAGAAAGAAAACAATAATTAAGGGTATACTTCTTCACCAATGGTAGAAAACAATCAAATTAATTATGGCTCCTTGATTTAAAAGATAAATTCAATATTAAATTCTTGATGATAACTGGTCTAGGGAAAACCCTAACATGCTATTTAGATAAGATTAGCCGTCAAGCCTTAAATTACCCCTTTTTCCTCCTAACTAATCGATTAGCCGTCAAGCCTTAAAGATTTGCTAAGATTCAAAGCATTAAGATCAACTTTTATTAGTTCTTTCACACATGCTTAATAAATAAAACCATACAACAACCAGATAAATCTGATCACTGGCATGCAAACCCACTTAACCCGCCATCAAGCGTGATTAACTTGCTACATACAATCAAACTCATGCGTCAACCTTGTTGTTTGATCTAGCCAACAATCTCTCAAATTACCTCTTTAGTGGCCACAATAAATCAATAAAGATCAAGATTGTAGAATTAAAACAGAGTTTAACATGCTATCTATCAAGAATAAAATACCAAATTATAAGAACAGAAATCTCACCATATTTAATTGATTGAATTCACCAAAGGATCAGAAGTATTAAGAATTTAGCTACTCATGGATTCGGGAAAATCCATGAGCGGAATAAGAGTGCTTACAAGACCTTGGAGGGGAGAAATCTCCTTGCAAAATAGCTAGGTATGTCGCACCCCTCTATGGCTAGAGAGGGTGGCGGCACCCTTGCCTAAAAACTAGATCTAAAAGAGAAAAATAGACCTAAAACTATATTTGTGAATTGGTGTGTGATTTGTGTTACAGGAGGTGGCTATTTATAGTGGAAATAACCCTAAGAATTCCAATCCTAACTTGGAAAGGGGCCTAAGTTGGTTTTGGGTCTAACTTAGACTCCAAGTTAGATTAAAAGTCATCCTAGAGTAGAATCCAAGTTAAAATAGGATCCTGAAAAAATCCTGAACGCGTGCAGTGAATTTGACGGCATTTTTGGGCTTGAAAACGGCAGAACTGAGTCTTGTACTTCAAAGGAAAGTTGTAGATCTCGGAGTTAGCTTTCCAACGAGTACTCATAGGCTTCAAACGGAGGTCTGAGTAGAAAGTTATGATTTTTCTACCAAAACTGCGCTGAATCCTAATCCTGTTAGGACTAGAATTGGGAATCTACGGGATTTGGATATTTCCTTGGATATAGGAGTTATTAATTGGGATTTTAATTCCAATTAATGATTTATATGGGCTGAGTATCTTCCCATATAAAATATCCAAAAGTACCAAAGCTTGAAGACTTATCCATGGCTTGTCTTCAATAGGCTCCAATCTTCAATTCTTGCTCTTGAAATAAATCTTCAAAAATCTTCAAGTCTCCAAATTATCTTCAAATGGTCTTCGAACACGAACTTCGAATCTCCAAATCTATGCTCAAAATTGCTTTGCTAAAATTTGTGTAAAAAGTCATCAAAATAGCTCCAAAAATAGTGAAAAGTAACAATTTCTCATTTTCACATCACTTAAAGGCTCAAAACACAAATATCATCAATATAGCATATATTTAAGCATAAATAGGTCCAAAAAACATAGTAAAATAGCCATAAAAGTAGGGTCTAATTTAGCTCAATCAGCTATGCAAATTTATCTTCTGTATTCCAATTCAATGTTGCTCTAACCTTGTTCCTTTTGCTGAACTTCTAGCTCAAGGTAAATCAATTGACCTTTCTCCATTGATCTTAGCCTATGCTTACAAGGGTATGAACACCCTAGTCGATAGAATGGGAAAAGGAATGTCTAAGTGTGAGGGCCCATTATGGTTATTTCAAGTGTGGTTCACTTTATATTTCCACCAATCTAACCAAAATTATAGGCTCCCTTCTCTTGTTTTTGATAGTCATACTCTGAGGAGTCATTTGTTTGCTAATCCCACTTTTCCTTCTTTCACTGGTGTCATCAAGTATCTGTATACTTTCAAGCCTACTACTCCTGACTTTTTCATAACTTATGAACATCTTACTGATAAGCATAAACCTCTCTTCATATCTGCCAATAAGCAATTTCCAGATAATCACCCAGATTTCTTCCTGTTTCTAGATGCATGGACCTCTTATTTGAGTCCTAGAAAACTTGATTGGTCATCATAGACATGGATTACTGCCTCCTTTTTTCTTCTCTATAACTTATTCCCCACAATTTGCCTTAAGGCAATTTGGGATGCAACAGGGAATCCCTGTACCAAGTTTCTTTACTGCTAACTCTGGATTTTCTCCAGTAGAAAATATCAGAGAACCTTGGGAAGTGGATGCAATCCATTCTGTTAATGCCTCAATGACAACTTGTATCAAGAGAACATTCTTCCCTTTCAAACCCTCCGTTGGAGTTCATCCAAATTTTTCTTTCTGGTGGAATCAAGCTAGTTTCTCTTTCTTCAGGAAACAATCAATCGAGCAAATACTCTCTAATTGCTTGATTTCGGCTGTAAGTAGTCAATATTCTCAATATTTCAAAACTTTGACAAATATTATGTTGTACTAACCATATGAATTTTATGTTTTCAGAATATCAAATCACTTGCCTTAATGGAAGACACTGAATTGAACAGCAATGTTGTTCCTGTGACTAACTTCATCTTGAAAGTTGGAAGTCCTCCACAACACCCTCTTTTTAATATTCCCGATGAACCTGAACCACAAAGTCCTCCTACTCCAGAACATCTTGATTCCGAACCTGAGGTATTAGCTTTTAATCTTAATAAACTTTATTCCAAACTTATAAAATTCAATCACTCAATTTGAGAGTGTTCTTTTATTTTCTAACAGGAGATGATGGTTGAAGAGGAAGAAGAAGAACTGGATGAAAGAGATATGGTTGTATTGATACCTCACTTGACCTGATAGACTTACTCTATATTTGAGGCTTATCTCTTCATTCCTGTAAAAACGTTTGTTTGCTTCTGTAGTAAAACTCATATTCTATTGAATTCTGTATGAATTTTTCTACTACAACTTCTTTATATGTGCTTTTATATATATAAGTCTTTTTGACCACAATTTCCTTGTGTATCAAATCTTATCTACATTCATTCTTCTCCAAAGTTATCCCATACACTTGGGACATATAGTTTATGATATTTACCATTTATATTCCTAGGATGATCAGTTTCATCCAAGTCTTGTAAATGATAAGTGTTTCCCCCAAGTACCTTATTGACTAGAAAAGGGCCTTCCCAACTAGGAGACCATTTACCATATTTAGGATCATTAACTCCTAATGGCAATACAGTTTTCCAAACTAAATCACCATTTTTGAATGACTTAGGTCTCAGCTTTTTATTATATGCTTTTGCAACTTGTACTTTCTGTTTTTGCATACTTTCCAAAGCTTGAATCCTTGTCTCATCCAGATCCATCTTTTCCAAGTGCATTAATTCTACATACTCTTCTGGTAGAAGCTCATTTTGAATCTGAATGCTCAACGATTTTACATTTATTTCAACTGGTAACACGACATCATGTCCATAAACTAATGCATAAGGTGTTGTGCCTGTTGCAGTCCTTTTAAATGTCTAAAAGTGCATAAGGTTTCAGGTAATAATTCTGGCCACTTGTTCGGTTCATTTGTAATCACTTTTTCTAGAATTTGCTTTATAATTTTATTTGATGATTCAACTTGACCATTTGCTTGGGCAAAATATGGTGTTGAATGTACCAGCTTAATACCAAATGTAGACAAGTATTCTTTTAAAATGTCTCCAAAAACTGTTGCCAGATCTGTGGTAATCGTTTCTGGTATTCCAAATCTAAACAAAATTTTATTTTAATGAACTCTATTACATCATCTGTATCTATTGATTTGTAAGATGATGCTTTAGTCCATTTTGTGAAATAATCAGTAGCTACTAAAATAAACTTGTCTGAATTAGTAGGCTTTGGTGTAACTGCACCAATAATATCTATCGCCCAACCTCTAAAAGGCCAACACTTCAAAATATATTTCATTTCTGAAGCAGGAACTCTTTGAATTTGTCCATGCTTTTGACAAGCTTGGCACCCTTTTGCATACCTATGGCAATCTTTTCCCATAGTTGGCCAATAATAACCATACCTTTTCACCAACCACATCATTTTCTTTCACACCTGATGTGATCCGCACATTCCTTCATGAACCTCTCTAATAACTCTCATTGATTCTTTATCATCTATACATTTCAAAAGAATTCCATCTGTTCCCCTTTTGAACAACTCATCATTCACTAAACAATATTGCATAGCTCTAACATTGATTATTTGATCAGCTTTACTGTCAGGCTTTTCTAAATATTGCTTAATAGGTATTCTCCAATCTTCTGAACTTGTTGTTGTTGTTATTTCACAGACTTGATTCTCTTCACAAATCCTATTCAAAGCAGAATCTAATGGTTGAGGTCTAAATTCAATCAAATCTGGTTTCTTATATCCTGATCCTTATTGTGCTAAATCATTTGCAGTAGAATTTTCTTCCCTATAAATAAACTCAAATTTAGTCTCACTGAATTGATTTAACAAATTCTGAGCTATTTTATAATGAGAACGCATTACTAGACTAATACACTGATATATACCAGACAACTGTCCAATAACTAACTGTGAATCTCCTTTAACCAATACTGAATAATCTTTAAGCTCTAACAACAACTCTAATCCAGCAATTAAAGCTTCATATTCAGCCTGATTATTTGAACATTTGAACAACAATGAGAAAGAGAATTTAAACACTTTTCCTGATGGAGAAATTAAAACTGTTCCAGCTTCTGCCCCCAGTTCAGTCTTCGAACCATCAAATTCCAGGATCCATGGAACAACAACTAACATAACTTCATCCAATTCAGGCAAAGTCATTTGACAAGGATGATCAACCAAGAAATCATCTAATGCTTGACCTTTCACAGCCTTTTGAGGAACAAAATTTAAAGAAAATTCTGATAAAGCCAAAACCCATTTTCCAATTCTATTTCCCATTACAGGTTTGTTTAACATATACTTGATAACATCATATTTGCAAATCAAGCCTACTTGTTCATTGAGCAAATAATGTCTCAATTTCATGCATGCAAAATATACTGTTAAACACAATTTTTCAACAGGAGAATATCTCAACTCGGCATCTATCATATTTCTACTTAAATAATATACAGCTTGTTCTTTCCTTTCACTTGAATCTTGTGCCAATAATGCACCAAGTGATTTTTCTGTACAAGCTACATACAATATAAATGTCACTCCTTTTCTAGGAGGCATCAATACAGGTGGATTTATCAAATACTTCCTCCCATTCAAAATAAGTGAAACATTTTAATTTTTGCAATCTTTCAAAATAAGTGAAACATTTACAAAATCAATGTAATTTTACTATTTTTCCATCTATACCCCTAAGTGTTAATTAAAGTGGTTGAACTTTTAAGTGGTCTTGGAAAGTTGGGAAGGGAGAGAAGATTTATTAATTAATTGTTTACATAAATTTTTAGAAGGGTAATTATGCCATTTTAAGTGAGTTTTTTCTAAATTTAAAGCCAACTAATCATTGCCTTGGTCTATGTAATATTCTAGTGTTTCACTTATTTTGAATGGAAGGGAGTACTTCTTGATTTCCTCAAAAGCTACTTGATGTTCATCATTCCAGAGAAAATTCTCCTCTGATTTGAGTCTCAATAGTGGAGTAAAAGCATATAACTTTCCTGCACAATTAGAGATAAACCTGTGTAAGTAATTAATTTGTCAAAGAAAACTTTGCAATTCTTTCTTATTTGTTGGAGCTTTTGCATCCAGAATTGCCTTAGTTCTATTTTTGTCAATTTCTATTCCTTTCCTATGAACTAGAAAACCTAGAAAATGACCAGCTTGGACTCAAATGCAAACTTCAAAGGATTTAACTTCAAACCTGATAGGCATTTATTTTACTTAGTTTTCTATGCTTAATTTGTATATTTTTAATGTCTATCTTGTTTCATTTCTACCTAATTACTTTGTTTTTGTCTTATAGGTGCTTTTGAAGATGTTAATGATGCAATAGGACAATTCAAGGTGATTTTGTGAAGAATTTGGAGAGCTTTTCGGATCTTAGGACTTGATTACGGAATGGACAACATCCTAGACGCAATGGAATTGCAATACAAGTAATGAAGCAAAGGACGAAGTTTCTGAGGCTCCCCGTGAGTGGGGAGGCACCCATGCCGAGCCTGTCAAGCTCCTGGAAGCAAATAATTTTATGAGGCTCCCTGAGAGCGGGGAGGTACTCTTGCCGCGCACGGGGAGGCTCCTGGACAGAATACGAATTTCAGCATAAAAATCCTATTTTCATTAGGCTTTTCTCCTTTTTCTCCCTTTAATTATTTCCTACTATTATTGGGCTTAATGGGTCCAAGCTAGTCCTAGTCCTTTTAGTTTTTGGATTATTTTGTAAAAGTCTTTAACTTTTCCTAAGTTAAATAGGATTTAGGCAAACCCTATATAAAGGGTGTTTTAGATCCAAAACATAGCAACTCTTTGCTCTGCTCCTTTTCGGGCAGACTTGGGTGGCGCAGCTTTTGCCTCTTCTTTTGCAACGATTTCTTCTTCCTCTTCGATTGAAGACTCAAGAAAATTGGTTTTATCTCTTTCTCTCATGTGTTTGGGTTTTATTAATTCAATTGATAATTGTGTTTTTGTTCTCAATATCATGAGTAGCTAATTTTCTTATCTCTAATTCCATGCTTAGATTTTTAGGTTGATTTGTGAGATTTATGTTCTTAACCTGATTATTTATCTTGGTATTTTATGATTTCAGATTTATTTTTATGTTTTTATGATTTCTAATTGATTTGGTGCGTAACTTATTAATTAGGATTATAAATCTATTACTAGTTGGAATTCTATACCGTTTGGTTATGTTTCACATGGTAGCAACTAGTTGATTGGGATTTATTGAAGGGTAACTGGGAATCACTAGGAAATCATGAATGCGAATTGAATGCTCGCCCGTTTGGGGAGTGTTATTTGTGTAGGCTATAATTCACTATGCTTAATGCTGTTGAACCTTGAATTCTTTGTACGTTTGCCATAGGGTTAGGACCTCAATTAGGCTAGTTAATAGCGTTCGCTTTAATTAGTATTGTGGTGAATTCATGGGATTGATTAGTGTTTGTTGTCAATCTACGCCTTCTATCTTGATGAATATGTTTATATCTTTTGTTTCAATGATCAGATCAACCTGAATAGTCGATGCTTGGGATTGGAGTATTTATTTATCTTGTTGCTTAATTTTATTATTTTCTTGTTTATTTATTTTTATTATTCACTTAATTCAAAAACCCCCAAAAATTGTTAGTTTTAGGATAAATTAGAGTAAAGTAGTTTACACAACTCTCTGTGGGTTCGACCTGAACTTACCCTGTCTATAGGTTAGTTTAGTTAATTTATTTTTGGTGGTAAACGACACCCATCAAATTTTGGCGCCGTTGCCGGGCAGTTGGTTTGTTTTACTACTCTACTTTATTTTTTTGTTTTTTTGTTTTTGTGTTCTTTTTGTAACTTTGCAGGTTTAGGCATTAGGAGCTGCTGTACAAGTCACCCTTTCATTCAAGGCTTGAAGGATTATTGGCAAAATTTGGTTTCCTCGTTCCTTGAACTTAAATTCGATTTTCTTTATTATGAAGCAATTTAGTTCTTATAATGGATTTTCTTACTATGAACCTTATTACAACCATTATTCTTACAATTCAGGTTATGAAGATTATCCACCATATGAGCAACATGGAGATCAACATTTTCATAGTTCCTTCTATGAGCCATATGCAAATTATCACCAATTGGAGGAACAACATATACAATTCTCACAACATGCTCAAACTCAACCAACATATCAAGGGAAAAACTTGAATTTGGAGGCAATTTTGCAGAAGTTGACTAAAAATCAGTTGAGACATGATGGAGAGCTCACTAGCATCAAGAATCCAATGGGACAACTTGTTGCTTCCTTAGGAAGGATCGAAGCTGAAGCTAATGCGCCAAGGACTCATCATGGTCTTGGAGATGCTAGGAGATCATTGGAGAAGGTTCCAAGCTCATTGGAGAAGGTTTCAAGCTCATTGGAATTGCCTAAGATGCCATTTGATCCATTGAAGATGCCATTAGGCCCAATGACAAGAGCAAGAGCTAAAAGGTTCAAGGAAGCATTATTGGGCCTCATTAGAGTTCATCTTGACGAGTTGAAGGCCATTGGAGATCATTTGAAGCCCATTGGAGATCATCACCAAAGAAATATTCCCATCGATTCCAAGTTATGTACTCTTTTCCTAGTAGAATAAGGAGTAGGATCTTTCCTAGCTCCTTCCTAGCCTTTTTCCTTTACCCTTAAGACTTAGGATTTAGATCATAGCCCCCCCCCCCCTTCTTGCCTATATAAAGGCACCAACCCCTCTTGTAATCATAAGTTGAGTTGATTAATAAAATTGAGCTTTTTACCCAAATTGATTATCTTAGCTTCTTTGTTCTAGTTTGAGCAAAACTTAGGGTTCTTCAATCTTGTAGAGTCCTAGCAAACAATTAAGTTGTGATACTTGATTGCTTGTGAATCTTGTGATCTTAGGTGTTCAATTGCAGGTCTAATTGGAGGTCTAAGGCCGACGAAAGAAGAAGATTGGTTGGGTGAGATTGTCGACATACACATCTAGAAGTTGAAAGTTGTTCAAGTTGATTCTTAGCGAGTCACAAGGGTGGATTCGAATCTTAAAACAACTAGATTCGTATCAATTGGTAATCAGAGCATAGGTTGTCATCTTCAATCGGTAAATCTATCCTTCTATTCATCTATCATCAAGTTTTTCATTCATCTCATCCATCAAAGTTTTTCAAATTTTCTAGATCTAAAAATTCCGAAAATTCAAAAATTTATTGTCGTTTCATCTTAACTCCAATCGACTTGAAAATTCAAATTTGGAGTCCTGATACCTTGTAGTTTAATCGAAAAATATCAAAAAAATAAAAAAAACTCGACCAGAAACTTGTGAAATTTATTCTGGCTTCGTTTGAGCTCGGAAAGCTTTGAAATTTGAGATCTAGACTTCTTTTAGTGTGATCTTTCTGGGAAAAATATTGAAAAAATCCAAAAATCTGTGTCGAAATCGATTTTTTCCAGGAACTAGGGTTCTTGATTAGGGAATTTGGGGATTAGGGTTTGTTTTGAGCAATTGAGTCAATTGTTTGCATCTAACCCTAATTGATTGTTTGTTTGAGATTCTTGGGTTGCTTTTGCTGTGAATTGAGATCTAATTTGAAGAATTTCAGGTTTAAACCCTATTGGAGACAAGTGGTACAAATTGGATCTAAGTGGTACTAGGGTTTATAATTGATTAAATTGATTGATTTGTGTTGCTAATTGTGTTTTATGTAGCAAGTTTGGGAGAGAAAAGGCTGTTTGGATTGTATAGATCACTTTTGTTTTTGATTCACTCAAGTTAATTGTTTGTTCCTCAAGTAGGTCACGAGAAGAAAGGAGGCTCTAACAATTTGCTCTTATTAGGCCTAATGAAGCTAGAAAAAGGCATAATCTTGTGAGATCATTAAGAGAGTAGTGGATCGCCAATCCATAGGTTGAGTGCGAACCCGAGAGCACAACAAAGGTAAATCACACACACACTAGTCAGGAATTTTTATTACTAACTTTTCTTTGTGTGTAGGTATGATGGAAGATCAAAATCAAGCCAATGATGTGGCTATCTCGTTGCAAGCTATCTTGCAACAATTAGGTACTATCACAACAAGATTAGATGCCTTGGAGGTTTGAAATCAACAAGAACCACCACCTCAACAAAGAGAGAACAATGCCGCACCAAACAATGAGCAAAGGGATCAACAACAACAACAAGCTCAACAAAGGCAAATTGCTAGGAGAGTTGATCCTATGGAGAGATTGAGGCAACAAGAACTTGGAGGCCAAGCTTACAATGAAAACTTGCGGCCTAGGAGAGGAGAACAAAGACATGAGCCTAAGGACAACATCAAGTACAAAATACCAAAGTTCAATGGGAGAGGGACACCTGCGGATTATTTGGATTGGGAGTCTACATTGGACATGTACTTTGATTTTCATCCTTTTGCTGAGGCTAAGAAGGTACAAATTGCTATCCTTGAATTTGTTGAGAATGCTTTGAATTGGTATAATCAATTGGTGCAGTCAAGGAGAAGGAATTTGGAGAGGCCAATTGACACATGGGCCGAATTGAAGAGTTGCATGAGAAAGAGGTTTGTTCCAAGCTTTTACAACAATTCTCTATACCAAAGCTTACAAACTTTGAGGCAAGCATCAAATAGTGTAGATGAGTACTACTCCGAGATGATGTTGTTGATATCAAGGGCTGAAATTGAAGAAGCTCCACAAGCCACCATGGCTAGGTTTCTTGCGGGATTGAATAGGGAGATTCATGACATTGTGGAGATGCAACAACACTATGATGTGGAGGGGTTGTTACAACATACATTGAAGGCCGAGGGGCAAATCAAAAGGAGTGGCGCAACAAGGAGAGGATTTTCATCATCAAACTCATGGAAAACTCCAATCAAGAAAGATGAGAAAACTCAAAGTAAGGAGGTGGCGCAAAAGGGGTTAGTAACACCTAAATCCGATTCTAAATCTTCATATTCTTCTAGTTCTAACTCTAAATCTCACCTTAAGTGTTTCAAGTGTCAAGGTTATGGTCATTATGCTAAGGACTGTGTTAACAAAAAGGTGATGTTTCTTAATGATCATGGTGAAATTGTGAGTGAAGAAGAGGATTTTAGTGATGGAGATGATGAAGGAGGTTCTGCGCAAGAGGGAGATGATGATGGTGATGAGTTGGCTTCACTTAAGAATTTGGTTGCTAGGAGAGCCTTGAGTGCATATGTGAGAGATGATGTGCAAAATCAAAGAGAAAACTTGTTCCATATGAGGATGTATGCGAATGGAAAGCCTAGTAGTTTGATCATTGATGGTGGGAGTTGTACAAACATAGCTAGTGTTTATTTAGTAAAGGAGTTGCAATTACCCACTACCAAACACCTTAAACCCTATAGTTTAGGATGGATCAACGACAAGGAGGAGATTAAAGTTAACAAACAAGTTTTAGTTTCTCTTTCTTTGGGCAGGTACAAAGAAGATGTCTTGTGTGATGTTTTGCCAATGCAAGCATGCCATGTGCTACTTGGTCGACCATGGCAATTTGACAACAAGGTGAAGCATGATGGTGAGTCCAACAAGTACACCGTTATGCATGGTAAGAGGCCTATTACTTTAATTCCTTTATCACCTCAAGAAGCTTTAAAAGATCAATTTAAATTGAAAGAAGATTTTTCTAAGTTAGAGGATGAATTTAAGGTTAAAGAAAGGGCAAAGCATGATAGTTCTAGTGATTGCGTTGGAAATACATCAATTGTGCAAGCTAGTTCTAAGAAAGTTGTTAAAGAGTGGTATGTTAGCTTCTAAGAGTGAGATTAAGAGTGCTTTGAGAGATAATTCTGTTTTATTCTTACTTTTGCTTAAAAATACACTTGTGAGCACTAACAACTTGGTTGGAGAACTTCCAAGCAAAATTGTTTCTCTTTTAGATGAGTTTGCAGATTTGTTTCCTGAGGAGATTCCTAGTGGTTTACCACCAATTAGAGGGATTGAACATCAAATTGACTTCATCCCTGGGGCGCAAATTCCAAACAAGCCAGCATATAGGACAAATCCTGATGAAACAAAAGAGTTGGAGAAACAAGTTGGAGAGTTGCTAGAAAAGGGTTATATGCGCGAGAGTCTTTCTCCATGTGCAGTTCCAGTCTTGCTTGTTCCAAAGAAGGATGGAACTTGGAGAATGTGTGTTGACTGTAGGGCAATAAACAACATCACAGTTAAGTATCGCCACCCAATTCCTAGATTAGATTATATGCTTGATGAATTGCATGGTTCTTGCTTATTTTCAAAGATTGATCTTAAGAGTGGATATCATCAAATTCGCATGAAAGAGGGTGATGAATGGAAAACTGCTTTTAAAACTAAGTTAGGATTGTATGAATGGTTAGTTATGCCTTTTGGATTAACTAATGCACCTAGTACTTTCATGAGGTTAATGAATCATGTTTTAAGAGCTTATATTGGAAAGTTTGTTGTTGTTTATTTTGATGATATACTTGTGTATAGCCGCAACTTAGAGGAACATATTGAGCATTTGAGATGTGTTTTAGATGTACTTAGGGTTGAGAAGTTGTATGCTAACCTTAAGAAGTGCACCTTTTGCACAAACAAGCTTGTTTTTCTTGGTTTTGTGGTTTCTGCGCAAGGTATACATGTTGATGAGGAGAAGATCAAAGCCATCAAGGATTGGCCAACCCCCACCAACGTTGGTCAAGTGAGATCCTTCCATGGCTTGGCCGGATTCTATAGGAGGTTTGTTAAGGATTTTAGCACCTTAGCCGCCCCTATTACTAGTGTGATGAAGAAGAATGCACCATTCAAGTGGGGAAAAGAGCAACAAGAAGCATTTGAGACTTTGAAGGACAAATTAACTAATGCTCCTTTGCTTGTTTTACCTAACTTTAACAATACTTTTGAGATTGAATGTGATGCATCAGGTGTAGGTATTGGCGCAGTACTCATGCAAGGAGGGAAACCCGTGGCATACTTTAGTGAGAGATTGATGGGCTGCGTTGAACTATCCTACATATGATAAGGAGTTGTATGCTCTTGTTAGAGCATTACAAACTTGGCAGCATTATTTGTGGCCTAAGGAGTTTGTGATTCACACGGATCATGACAGCTTGAAGTACTTAAAGGGCCAACAAAAGCTGAATAAGAGGCATGCTAAGTCGATTGAGTTCATTGAATCCTTTCCATATGTGGTGCGCTACAAGAAAGGTAAGGAGAATGTTGTAGCCGATGCTTTATCAAGGAGGTATGTTTTACTTTCCATGCTTGATTCTAAGTTTCTTGGATTTGAGTTTATTAAAGACTTATATGCTAGTGATGCTTACTTTAGTGATGTGTTTAAAGCATGTGAGAATTCTGGATTTGGGAAGTATTATAAGCATGATGGATTTTTGTTTAAAGAATCTAGATTGTGTATACCTACTTGTTCTTTGCGTTTTGTGCTTGTGAGGGAATCGCATGAGGGTGGTTTAATGGGTCACTTTGGTGTTGATAGAACATATGAGATATTGTATGAACACTTCTTTTGGCCTAAGATGCGATATGATGTAGGAAAGCATGTTTCTAGTTGCATTACTTGTTTACAAGCTAAATCTACATCTAAACCTCATGGTTTGTATACTCCTTTGCCTATTCCTCATGAACCATGGACTCATATTAACATGGATTTTATGTTAGGATTACCTCGTTCTAGGAGAGGTAAAGATTCTATCTTTGTGGTTGTTGATAGGTTTTCTAAGATGGCACACTTCATTGCATGCACTAAAACTGATGATGCCATTAATGTAGCTAATTTGTTCTTTAAAGAGATTGTTAGACTACATGGAATGCCTAGGACGATTGTGAGTGATAGAGATGCTAAGTTCTTAAGTCACTTTTGGAGAACTTTGTGGGCTAAGTTAGGTACTAAGTTGTTATTTTCAACTACTTGTCATCCTCAAACTGATGGTCAAACTGAAGTAGTTAATCGGACTTTGTCTACCTTACTTAGAGCATTGATTAAAAAGAACTTAAGAACTTGGGAAGATTGTTTGCCTCATGTTGAATTTGCATACAATAGAAGCATACATAGTACAACTGGATTTTCACCTTTTGAATGTGTGTATGGCTTTAATCCTTTAACCCCATTGGATTTGTTGAGTTTACCTTTGAGTGTGCAAGTTGACATGGATGGGCAACGCAAGGCAGATTTTGTTAGGGATCTTCATACAAAGGTTAAAGCTCAAATTGAGAAGAAAACACAACACTACATGAAGAATGCTAACAAGGGGCGCAAAAAGGTCATCTTTGAACCTGGAGATTGGGTTTGGTTGCATCTAAGGAAGGAAAGGTTCCCTGAGAAGAGGAAGTCTAAGCTCTTACCCCGTGGAGATGGTCCATTCCAAGTTCTAAAGAGGATCAACAACAATGCATACAAGCTAGATCTTCCTATTGAATATGGTAATGTAAGTGCTACTTTTAATGTCTCGGACTTATCCTTGTTTGATAATGATGCAGATTTGAGGACAAATCCTTTTCAAGAGAGAGGGGATGATGCGCTAAGGACCCATCATGGTCTTGAAGATGCTAGGAGATCATTGGAGCAAGTTCCAAGCTCATTGGAGAAGGTTCCAAGCTCATTGGAATTACCTAATATGCCATTTGATCCATTGAAGATGCCATTAGGCCTAATGACAAGAGCAAGAGCTAAAAGGTTCAAGGAAGCATTATTGGGCCTCATTAGAGTTCATCTTGACGAGTTCAAGGCCATTGGAGATCATTTGAAGCCTATTGGAGATCATCACCAAAGGAATATTCCCATCGATTCCAAGTTATGTACTCTACTTGAAATCGATGAGTATTAGGCCATTGGAGTTGTAATTTGGCCATTGTGGGCTTTATTCTATTTTAATTAGCTATTTATTTAGTTTAGATGACATTGGGTTGGGCCTTGTTTGACTAAGTCCAATCCTTGTTTTAATAGGACTGTTATTTTCCTTTTCCTAGTAGAATAAGGAGTAGGATCTTTCCTAGCTCCTTCCTAGCCTTTTTCCTTTACCCTTAAAGCTTAGGATTTAGATCAGAGACCCCCCCCCCTTCTTGCCTATATAAAGGCACCAACCCCTCTTGTAAACATAAGTTGAGTTGATTAATAAAATTGAGGTTTTTACCCAAAGTGATTATCTTAGCTTCTTTGTTCTAGTTTGAGCAAAACTTAGGGTTCTTCAATCTTGTAGAGTCCTAGCAAACAATTAAGTTGCGATACTTGATTGCTTGTGAATCTTGTGATCTTAGGTGTTCAATTGCAGGTCTAATTGGAGGTCTAAGGCCGACGAAAGAAGAAGATTGGTTGGGTGAGATTGTCGACATACACATCTAGAAGTTGAAAGTTGTTCAAGTTGATTCTTGGCGGGTCACAAGGGTGGATTTGAATCTTAAAACAACTAGATTCGTATCAGAAGCTTACCTCAATGCCCTTGAGGAATAAGAAAATGAAGCATGGGAAGTGAACCAAGTTGAGAATGAAGCTGAAAAAGAAGAGAATTCAGAAAATCTCCTAATTCAACCTGTGGAGAGGTCGAATTCAACCTTCGTAGAGGTCGAAACAACAACTTGCCCAGATGAACTTGATGAGATAACTTCTTCAGCAGATCAACATCAACTCCTTCCCAAGCCAACTTTAAGTGGAAATTCTGCATCCGAAGCCAATATGGTTGATAAATTTCCTCCAATTGAGATTTTGAGATGTGAGAAACAAGATTTCCTAGGGATTGAGAAGTTTTTGAAGTTTGGGTGCTTTAATTGTGATGATTCATATGACGAATGGGTGACAATGAAGCCATTCTTTATGAATGATGATGCCTGCAAGTTTCGCAAAGTTTCCAAGATGCTGAGAATGCAAAAGGAGTGTAAAGTCAATTTCTTTCACTCAAAGAAGCTCTTGCACATATCCACCACGGGAACAACAAGGGCATTGGCTTTACTAGCCATTAATGGAGTTCCTTTAAGAAAAATTGGTGACTTCTTTCCATATCTCTTTAATTTTCTTTTATTCTTATATTTGTCTTTTGCTTTGAGGTGGAAAGATCCTCCTTGAAGAATAGAGAATGGAAATGTCTAGCCAAAGACATTAAAGAAAGGCGCTTATGGGAGGCAACCCAATTTTTAAGTTGCTTTTAATTTCTCTTAATTTTATTTGTTTTATTTTATTTCATGGTGGATAGGTTGAAAGAGCGGAAAAAGCAGCCAAAGCGAGCACTGATGGTTGCCGCGCGCGGCAAGGCCCCCTTGACGAGAACGGGGAGCCCCTTGATGCGAGCGGGAAGGTCACCTTGACGTGAGCGGGGAGCCCCATATCCTTCGATCTCATATTCAGGGGAGTGCTCTTATTTTTTCTTCCTTTTTTTCCTTTATTGCATATAGTTTTATTTTCTTAGTTTTTGATTTTCTCTTTTATTTTGCATATCATGTAGTGTAAAGGATCTAGAGATTACTTTCTTTTATGCAAGTTTGATCTTTTGATGCAAAGCATGATTTGAATGAATAAATGAACTTTAGTAGATTAAGGATGCTGTTTTAGTCAACTAATGTTCTATTAAAATGCTTAATGCTTGTTTTGCATATGTTTTGATTATGTTGCTGCAATTGCATGAATGTTTAACCACCCATATGTATGCATTGTTTCAATATGTGCTTTTCATTCCTTGTTGTGATTTGAGCATTCATTCTAAGCACACATTGAGGACAATGTGTGACTTAAGTGTGTGTGTGGGTGGGGGGGGGGGGGTAATCTATTAGTTTTAGATCCTAGAGTCAAGACATGGAGATCATTTTTCAAACTGTTTTGGATTAGTATTTGCATGAATGAAAAGTTTTTACAATATTTTTCAATAGTTATTTGAGTTTGTTGATGAGATGGACAAATAATGAGAAACTTTTTTCCAAAAGATTCTAAGTAAAGGCTTTTCTCTTTCAAAATTTAGCAAGTGATAAGTGATTTTTAGTATGAAAAATGGATTTTCGAGTGATTTTATTCCATGAATTTGTATTCCATTCTATCTAAGTCAAAAGAAAGCAAACAAAGACCCCTTTGAGCTTCAAAGTGATTTACAAGAGTAAGTGTGGGGGGATGTATATTGAGTTATATAAAGGAAAAGGGATACTACTGATCTTACCATAGTTGTCACTCTGAAAAATGGAGTAATAAGGTAAGAAAAAGAGGATAAGAGGCATGGTATAGAAGTGAGGAAGTATTGTCTCTCTAGAGAAAAAAAAAAGCACCAAAAACAGAAGCGTGCAAACAAATTCAAAGTGCCAAGCAATTATACAAAATTAAATTTAAAAAGGCACTAGTGGAGGATGTTATGGGCTAGTAGCCCCAAAAATTTAAGACTTGTTTTCACCCATGAGCTTATTTCATATCTTTGATGGTTATTATTTTGTCTCATTGATAGGGTGGAAATACAAATATTGGTTGAGTATGCACTTGAATGTTTATTGGTCTACGATGATGGAATGCTTATTTACTTGTTGCTTCTAGATTGAGATTTGAAGATGCTTAGACATTGATTGGAAAATTGTTTTGAATTGTTTGGATGAAATTGAGACTTACTTGAATGGCTTTGAACATATTGTTTTTGCTACCTTTGTGAGTGTAAATCTTTTTCAAAGCACTAGAAAGATCTATCTAATGTCTATATCCTAAATGTTTGTGGGTGTCGTTCTAGTTAAGTAAACCCTCAGGAGACTATAACTCCTCCTTTAATGTCTTCGATTAAAGCTTTAAAGGCTTGCGTCACGTGCTAAGTGCCGCCGTACACCTACGAAAGTGGAATCAATACTTGTTTTAGTTTTAGTTTTAGTGTTTTCTTTAGTTAGATTGCTAAGGGACTAGCAAGACTTAAGTGTGGGGGAATTTGATAGGCAATTATTTTACTTAGTTTTCTATGCTTAATTTGAATATTTTTAATGTCTATCTTGTTTCATTTCTACCTAATTGCTTTGTTTTTGTCTTATAGGTACTTTTGAAGATGTTAATGATGAAATAGGACAATTCAAGGTGATTTTGTGAAGAATTTGGAGAAGTTTTTCGGATCTTAGGACTTGATTATGGAATGGACAACATCCTAGACGCAATGGAATTGCAATACAAGTAATGAAGCAAAGGATGAAGTTTCTGAGGCTCCCCGTGAGTGGGGAGGCACCCATGCCGAGCCTGTCAAGCTCCTGGGAGCAAATAATTTGATGCCAACTAAAGATAGAGTTTGCTGGTAAATTTATAAACCAATTAAATACAATAGCAATTTGGGTATTGCCAAACATCCTGAGTTTAACATAATCACTCACATCACCACATCTAATACTAAATCTACCAATATGTTCCAGTGTAGATTGTCCATCTTCACCAGAAAACACTGAAAAATAAGGAACTTTATATCCCCTTGGAAATGGATTGTATTGATCAATCCAATCTGGATATGGCTTCCTATACACAGGTCTTTGTCCACCCTTTCCTACAAGCACTAACTGTTTTAGGATTCCTAGGACATGATCTCACAACAAATTTTGGAAATCATTATCTCTTCTGATAGGATTTTGAATTTGATCAAAATTACCACTAACATTAACATCATTTTAGGTTGAGTTTGCCCCCAAGCCTCTGCAATAATTCTGTTCTGACTACCTTGACCATTTACTGGAATTCTAGGATCTTCACCAACTTCCCAACTTCCTCAACTAGTTTAACTCAATTTGGAGTAAATCTATCTGATTGAGGAAACACATTATGATCTGGACTAATTCTTCCAGATTTTCCATTAATATTATCCATAACATTTCCTGTTATTGGATTTGAACAAGCACCAGTTTCCCTTATTATTATTCCAAGGGGAGGTCTAACATTACTTATCCTAGTCACATTATTTTGTGAACTTCCATTAACTGAATTAGACACTCTAAGACCTTCTGGTATAGTACCAGCATTCAAAACAGTCATAAATATAACATGTTTAGACAATTTATTAATTACATCAGTTAAGATTGCATGATTTTGTCCATTCTGTTCTATCATTGCATTTTGTGATTGCACAAGCAAACTCACCTATTCTGCATTTTTATCAGTATTCATTTGTGTTTTCTACACTTGTGAAATGAGTTCCATCATCGCTTTGGTCAACATGGCAGAAGTAACTCCCTTCTCATAAGTCGATCTCTCATCAACTCTGACATTTTCATTAACATTCACATTATCTTCTTCCTCATTGTGACTATGTCTAGTTTTTGGAGGCATGATCTACACAAACTTCCCTAGTGTCCCACCAGGTGTGCCAAATTGTTTGATGCTAAAAATGTAAGGGTTCTCACCCTTGTTTCTTATATGCAAGAGTGGGGAATTAATATGAAAATATGGATTTTTAATTGTCTACAAGAACGAAGGATTTTATTGAGGACACTAGAAAATTACACAAAGTAAAGAGATTCAATGATCTCGGATGCTTTAGTACAAGAGTTTAAAGGAAAATTCTAAGTTAAAGAACTACTCCTAAATTACAAGATTACACTAATTCTAAGGGTTACTCCTAAAAGTCTAGCCAACTATGATGATAAATTTTGACTTCTTGTCATTGATGAATTTGCCAACCCTTTCTTCATAAGAAAAACTCTTATTTATAGTGTCCAAATTAGTAGTTAATTAACTCCCTATCCGAAATTAATTAAGCATGTGAATTGCATTTAGTTTGTTCCCATTTTAAGTGGAAATAACTGGCCACTAATTTACTTAATTAACCACCATTAACCTCTCTAATTAACTTTCATTACTCAAACATCCTTTAGGCCCAAAAATAAATAATTACAAGCCCAATAATCCTCCAAGGCCCATAAACATTAGGTCTGGTCCTATTATCAATTTTGCAACCTAACAGTAAGTAAAGGAAAGGAAGAAGAAACAGGAGTAGGAGAGCTCTTGGGTCATCAACGGCGATGATGGAGGAGGAAGCAAGGAGACAAAGGCGACACTATTGGAAAGGGTGTTAGGGTTCGGTTTTACTAAACAGCGTCGTTTGGATATAGAGCTGATAACTAATCCGGTTTCAACCCCAGGCCCAACCACATACAACCCGCCAGGCCCAATTCCAGTTGGGTATCAATTCTGATCTCATTTGGGCTTCTCTCAATTTATTACATTTTGGGATTGTATGTTTGTTAGTTGGATCAGATTTAATTTTTACATTTGGGCTTTTAGTTGTCTTTTATGCATTGGGTTTTTATGGGGCTTAGTCTAGTTTATATTAATTTAATTTAAGGATTTGTCTCATTATTAGTTTAAGTAATTTAGTTTAGTTTTTAACAAATTGGTGCAAATGAAATTTTAGAATTAGTTTAATTTCATAGTTTAGTTTAATTATCAATAGATTAAGTTTAAATAAAAAGAAACATGTTAAATTAGTTTGTCATTTGCATTCATATTCACATTTCCATGAATTGTTGTTAATGCCATGTCATTTGAGATTAATGAATTTGATCTGATGATAGAATGATTAATTAAGACTTAGACAATCCTTGTCGGTCTTAATTCATCCTTTCTAGGCTTGGAATATCCGGATAGGGATCTTAGCTAGTATGAGTGGCAGGTGCCCAGATGGTATTCCTCGTATAATTATTCGGTAAAAATTGCATTTAACCGGAAAATATGCATCACGTGCATCCATGCATCTAGGGTTTAGAATTAGTAATTTTCAATTAGTAGTTAAAGAAAATCCAAAAAAAAAAAGAAATCAAAATTGAAATGGAATAAAACCGTTTTCTTCAAAATTAAAAAGAGTTTGTGTTTGAAAATTGTTCTCTTTTAGTTTTGAAAGAAAAATAAAAAAAGAATAATTGAGTATTTCAAAATTAATAAAAAGGTTCTCAAAAATCCGAAAATCAAAATTCAAAAATCAAGAATCAGTTTTCAAATTGGGAAAGTTCCCATCACTCAATTAAGTTTTCAAATTGGGAAAGTTCCCACCAGGTTTTAGTTTTCAAATTGGGAAAGTTCCCATCAATTTTCAATTTAGGGAAAGTTCCCGTCATTTTCGGTCCTAGTTTTCAAAATGGGAAAGTTCCTATCAAAGGCATTTTTCAAATTGAGTCGTTTTAACGTAAGTTTTAAAGAAAATCCTCTCATGAGGAGCCCAAAAACAGAACAATAAAAGGGGAAGAAAAACTGATTGAGGGGTTCAATCATCGCTTTCAACTCTCAACACTTCTATTTCAAAATTTGAAAAAAAAAAAAAAAACCATTTTTGCTTGTTTATTTGCTTAAGTCATGGATTAATAAAGGAGTTTAATGGCATGAAAATAGTTAAAGATTGAAAACAAACAATAGTAGAAACCGACAGTTAAGTCTAGACTAGTCAGTGCCGTCTTTTGACGGGTGTCGTGGGGGTGCTAATCCTTCCCCGCGCGTACCCGACTCCCGAACCCTTCAGAATCTTTGGTTAGTAGACTAATTAGGTTTAGTGTAACCCTAGACAAGCGTCGGGTAACATTAGGCCTAATAATTTGGTAGGTGGCTAATCGCACCATAAAAAAGATTAGTGACGACTCCCATAGATAGGTTACCAGTACGTTTCCTCTTAAGTCGTTCAGCGGTAGGGTTCGGACCCCCAGACCCGCACGTTGCAACACCTATACTGAAAGATGGGGAGCAATTAAGTCCCTCACGTCAACATTAAAATAAATGCTAAAGTGCAGATTGGGGTTTGTTTATACTATTTATTTTCCATTTTATATATATGAATATGAAAAAAAGTTGCATGACTATGTATTAAGCACGAAGAAGCATTGATAATAATATTATTAGCCAATAATAAAGTTTCATAATCATGAGCTATAGCATGATAAAAGTACATAATTGGTCATGTATGTACTCAAAGCCTTTGTGCAATTTGGTCCCTCCACGCCCAATTTTAGCAATGCAGTCCTTGCACTGAAGGATGGGGAGCAATTAAGTCCCTCACGTTAGCACCATCAATTGAATCGTCGAATTCGTTGAAATGGCAGTGACACTGTCAACATTTTGGCGGCTTTGCTGACATGACACAGTTCACGTCAGATTTTTTTAAAAAAAATATTTTAAAGGAGATATCGATTTTTCCTAAAAAAAATAGAAAAAAGGGAAAAATTAAAAGAAGAAGAAAAACAAATCAAATTTCGTTTTTTTCCGTTTTTTTATTGTTTATGCTGAAAAGTTGACGTGGACCATGCCATGTCACGTGATGTGCAAGAAAGTTGATGTCGTATGTGCCATGTCATCTGACACAGGATGTTAAGCATAGGAAAGCATTTAATATTTTTTTAAATTATTTCTTTTTGCTATTTTAATTATTTCCTAGTTTAATTAAGATGGAGCCTTTTATTTTCTTAGTCCTATGTTGACTTGGACTTACGTATTTAGTTTGCCTATATAAAGGCCTTTTTAGTTCAGAAATTAAACACAACTCTTGAATTCTATTTTTCTCTAAATAAATCTTTTGTGGAATATTTTCCCAAAGTTGAGATTATTCTCAAACCCTAGATTTCTTGATTGTTCAAGGATCTTGTTTTTCTTCGCTTACCGCTACGTCAATTGGTACTCAGAGCCAAGGTTTCTCCTTGGAGTGATGGCCAAGGCCAGAGAGGAAGGCAATCCTGCTGACGGAGGGATGCAGGCGTTATGACAGGAGGTGCGAACTATTGGCAAACGGGTCGATCAGCTGGCGCAAAGGATGGATCAGTTAGCTCAATTAATCGCTGCCGACAGGGAAGGCAACAACGAGAGGAACCGAGATAGAGGACTTGCCCCTATCCAACCCGCGGCGAGGGCTAATCTTGGAAATTAAAATCAAATCGTTGTGAGACAATCACATGATTCATCATCTGACGATGAAGATGGTGGGTATGCTGGATTTGTCGTTGGAGGAGATAGCAATGAGGAAAGAGGTAATTCCTTTAAGCTTAGAGTGGATATTCCTAATTTTGATGGAAATTTAGGGTTAGAAGATACCCTTTATTGGATCTCTGAGGTAGAACGATTCTTTGATTATTGTGAAATTCCTAAGGAAAAAGGGTTAAGTTGGTAGCTTATAGGCTGAAAGATGGTGCTTCAGCTTGGTGGGATAGGCTGCAAATAGAGAGACGAAGGCAGGGCAAGGGAGCTATTACGACTTGGAGAAAGATGAAACAGAAAATCCACGCAAGATTTTTACCCTCTGATGATGAGCAGATTCTTTATATGCAATACCATAGGTGCTCGCAAGGTTAGAGGAGTGTCCATGATTATATAACAGAATTCTTGAGGTTGTCAGAAAGAGTCAACTTGCAAGAATCTAAGGATCAAAGGGTGGCTAGGTATTTGGATGGTTTGAAGTCTTCAGTCAGAGATAAGATTGGAGTTCAGTCTATACATATGGTTGATGATGCTCGAAATTTGGCTACCACAACTGAACTTTTGATGCAAGAGAAGTTCCGAGGTGAATCCAATAAGAAGACTTATGGGGAATCAAGTTAGAAGGGAAGAAATTCAAATTGGAATTCCAATCCAATGCGAGAAAAAAATGACCCAAAAGATAAGGCGAAACAAACAGAAGTAGCTAAGGAAACCACAAAGCCACTGAATCCTTATGCTAGACCAACCGTTAGAAGGTGCTTCAAGTGCAACCAGCCAGGTCACAGATCTAGTGATTGTCCCCGTAGAAAGAGTAATTTGGTGGAAGATTATGAAGTTAATGAAGATAATGATGGAGGCACTTACGGTCCTGATGGAGAAGATGACTATGACTCTGATGAAGATCATGGAACTTATGTGGTGAGGAAGATGTTGCTAGCGCCAAAAGTCGAGGATGAAAATCAAAGACGCAAATTCTTCCGTACGAGATGTACCATTGATGGTAAAATTTTCTCGTTGATTATTGACAATGGTAGTTGTGAGAATATTATTAGTTTGAAAATTGTGAATGTCTTGAAATTACCTGTGGAACCACATCCTGAGCTTTTTAAGGTAGGGTGGATTAAAGAAGTTGATGACATTCGTGTGAGCGAAAGGTGTAAGGTCGCATTCTCTGTAGGGGTTTATACAAATGAAGTCTATTGTGATGTTATAGACATGGAGGCTTGTGATGTATTTTTGGGTCAGCCATGGCATTATGATTGAGATGTAAGGAACCAAGGAAGATCCAATGCTTACCAGATTGAGAAAGATGGGAAGATTTACACTTTATTGCCCATGTCAAGGAAAAGCAAACCCAAAGCTTCTAAAGTGGAGGGGAAATTCATGCTCGTCGATAAAGAAAGGGAGTTCGAGGCGGCCTGTAAGGAGACCAAAGAGCTTCATGTACTGATTGTGAAAGATGTTTTGAATATGGAGCAAGAGGAGATCCCAAAGCTGGTGAAACCACTTTTGGAAGAATTTCGAGATATTGTGCCTGATGATCTGCTAGAAGGTTTACCACCAATGAGGGATATTCAACACCACATTGATTTAATCCCTGGTGCTAGTCTCCCAAACCTTCCACACTATAGGATGAGTCCCAAGGAAAATGAAATATTGAAGGACAAAGTAGAGGAGTTGCTTAGTAAGGGACATGTTAGAGAAAACATGAGTCCATGTGCAGTTCCAGCTTTGCTCACTCCAAAGAAAGATAGGAGTTGGAGGATGTGTGTGGATAGTAGAGCAGTCAACAAGATTACCATTGGGTACAAGTTTCCTATTCCAAGGCTAGATGACATGCTTGACCAGTTAGATGGATCCAAGGTGTTCTTGAAGATTGACTTGAGAAGTGGGTACCATCAAATCCGACTTAGGCCAGGTGATGAATGGGAGACTGCTTTCAAAACAAAGGATGGCCTTTTTGAATGGTTGGTGATGCCGTTCGGATTGTCAAATGCTCCTAACACTTTCATGCGCCTTATGAATTAGGTACTTAAACCCTTCATTGGAAAGTTTGTAGTTGTTTATTTTGATGATATCCTGATTTATAGTGCTAGTGATGATGAGCATACTGAACATTTGAGGGAAGTGTTAACTGTTTTGCAAAAGAATCAGTTGTTTGCTAATTTGAAAAAGTGTAGCTTCATGACAAGTCAATTGTTATTCTTGGGCTATGTGGTTAGTGCTGATGGAATTAAGGTTGATGAGGAGAAGATTAAGGCTATTAGGGAATGGCCAACTCCGAAAACAGTTTCTGAGGTCCGCAGTTTTCATGGGCTTGCAACATTCTATCGAAGGTTTATTAAGAATTTTAGTAGCATTGTGGCACCCATCACTGATTGTCTGAAGAAAGGGAAGTTTCAATGGGGTGAAGAAGAAGAGAAAAACTTTGCCTTGATCAAAGAGAAGCTAAGTACTGCACCAGTATTAGCTTTACCTTCCTTTGAGAAATTGTTTGAAGTGGATGTTGATGCTAGTGGAATTGGTATTGGAGCTGTTTTATCTCAGGAGAAGGAACCTATGGCTTACTTTAGTGAGAAGCTTAGTGAGGCTCGACAAAAGTGGTCAACTTATGAGAAGGAGTTTTATGCAGTTGTGAGAGCACTGAAGACTTGGGAGCACTATCTCATAGGTAAGGAATTCATTATGTATTCTAACCATGAAGCCTTAAAGCACTTGAACAGCCAGCGACGAATTTCGAGTAACATGCACGCAAGGTGGGTAACTTTTCTTCAGAAGTTTCCTTTTGTTTTGAAACATAAATCCGGGGTTCAGAATCGTGTGGTTGATGCTCTTAGTAGGAGAGCAATTCTCGTGACGACTCTTAGCAGTTGATCAGACCAAAATCATACGTCTTTTTATTAGCTTTTTCCTATGCTTTTTGAGTATTTTATGCTTGATTATGCCTTATATTGGTTATATTTGTGTTCATAGGTGTTGACAAGAAGAAAAGTACAAAATCAACAATTTTGTACCTTTTTGGATGATTTATGACACAAATATTTTCCAAGGAAGTTTTGGATGAAGAATGGAGCCATCATGTTCGTGATTGAAGAGTCAATTTTATGCTTATCAAAGTCATAAAGTTGATTGCTTGGAGTTTTCAAGGCAAAGGAGCAAAGACAAGTTCAAGGCAAGAAGACATGTCAAGGTGATGAGCTATGACATAGCCCATCTGGGTGATCAGGCGAAACACATGGGTCTTCAGACAAACCATGTGGGCACCCAGCTGGAGTCGTGACACTACCCACCTGGGTTCTCAAGCAAACCACATGGGTGCTCAAGGCAACCATGTGGGCGCCCAGGTGGAGTCGGGGTCCTTGTCCCGTGCGCGCCCAGTAGCCAGCGTCGACACTTCCATGTCACTTCCTCTTGAAGCTACTTCAATACTTTCCAGATTTGGCGACAGTTTGGGGAAAACAGCCATAACGTTTGATCCAGAGCTCCAAATGAGACGTATGAATATACGTTGGAAAGCTAACTCCAAGAGCTACAACTTTTGTGTTTTGGTCGAAGCCCAGATCTGACGTTTTCATTGACGAAAATGCCCCTGAAGTCTGCGGACAGAATCTATCATGGGCCTGACTTGCGTTTTTGATGAATTGAGCCCATATAACCTATTTGGGTCAGCTTGAAGACATGGAGAAGATCCCAGAACGTCCCTAGGGTTAGTTTGAGTCACTAGAACTCTAAATTAAATCCTAGGCAGCCCCCTATATATACCCTCTTATCCTAGAACCCTAGAAGAACTTCTTTACAACTTTTCTCTTCTTATTCTCTTAGGTTTGGCGGTTTGGAGAGGAGGCAGCCGCCTCCTCCTCTTTTCCTCTTTGGTTTGTAAGTTTTCAATCTCTCATGGATTGGAAACTCCAATTCATGAGAGGCTAAACCTTTATAATTCTTTTTCCTAGGTATTTTTGATCAATAAGTTTATGGTGAGACTTTTATTCTTAATAATTTGATTTTTCTGTTTGAATATGTTTCTTATCCCTATGCTTCATCTTATGTGTTCATATTTTGATTGATTTGGAGTACTACTTATCTTGAGATTTATGAATGCTACTGTTAGATTCAAGTTGGCTTGAATTAAGCTAATATTGGTGCAAGTGACAGTTGTAATTCTAGGAATTCTAGGTTCAATGGGATTATCAAACCTTGTTGAAATCTATAAGCCGAATTAGAAATAGATGTAGATGAGTTTGGTATTGATTTATCATGCATGCGGAAAAGTAGATCTTAATACTTGCTCTATGATTCTTCCCAGGGGGATGCTTGATTAGAAACAATAGAAATTAGTTTTGGCAATGGTGTGAACGAAGTTTTATTAGCATGTTGGAGGATTGAGTATTCCTCTCCTATACCAATTATTCAAGTGCAGTTGTTTAAGATGTTAAAAGGATTACTTTATTCCAATGAAAATTGATGTCTACGTCTTAGGCTATATATCGATTTGGGGTAATTTATAATTCTTAATTGATTGCAAATTAAGTCAAATTCATGCTTTGTGTCCATGATACATGATTTATTTGATCAAAATAATTACCTAGAGGAAAAGAAGTATGTTTTCAATTAATTGTTTTTCTCAATTTATTTTCTAGATCTTTAGTTTAATTTTATTTAATTGTTTTCTAAGTTTGATTTTGTTATTTTGAAAACCTATAAAAAATCCCCTTTGGTAAGATTTTCTTTAGTATAATTTTGCTTTAATTTGTTTCCACCTTCTCTGTGGATTCGACCCCCACTTGCCCTAACTAATAGTTATAGGTTTGTGGGGATTTATCTTGTGGTTTATTCAACGACCGATCATCAGTGAAGTTGTTGGATTTGACTATTTGAAAGAGTTATATGAAGAAGATGAGGACTTCAAAGGAATTTGGCGAGATTGTCAACTTAAGCAACCTGGTGGAGAATTTCATATTCATGTTGGATACTTGATGAAGGAAAATAGGTTGTGTCTTCCTCGCTCTTCTTTAAGGGAGAAGTTGATTAAAGACTTGCATGGTGGCGGTTTAGCTGGGCATCTTGGTAGGGATAAGACTATAACTGCATTGGAGGAGAGGTTTTATTGGCCTCAACTTAAGCGAGATGTGGGGAAGATTGTGAAGTCTTGCTATATGTGCCAAACTGCCAAAGGCTAAGCTCAAAACACTGGTCTTTACATGCCTTTACCAATGCCTGATCGAATTTGGGAGGACTTGTCCATTGATTTCGTTTTGGGTTTACCACGAACTCAACGAGGTATGGATTCTGTTTTTGTTGTGGTGGACATGTTTTCAAAGATGGGGCATTTTATTCCATGTAGGAAGACAACTGATGCTTCAGGAGTTGCTAAATTGTTCATCAAGGAGATTGTCAGATTGCATGGAGTGCCAAAGTCTATCACCTTAGACCATGATACCAGGTTTTTGAGTCATTTTTGGTTGACCTTATGGAAGTTGTTTGATTCTTCTTTGAAGTTTAGTAGTACTGCTCATCCGCAAACTGATGGTCAAACCGAAGCACTCAATAGAACTTTGGGAAATCTGATTAGAAGCATTTGTGGAGATAAGCCTAGACAGTGGGATTTCGCTTTGGCTCAAGCGGAATTTGCTTACAATAATGTTGTGCATAGTGCTGCAGGCAAGTCACCTTTTTCTGTGGTTTATATGCAAAGTCCAAATCATGTTGTAGATTTGGTGAAGCTTCCTAGAGTTCCTGGTGTTAGTGTTGTTGCTGAAAACTTAGTCGAGCAAGTTCAAGAGGTTCAAGCCGAGGTGAAGCAAAGGTTGGAGAAAACTAATGCTAAGTACAAGGCTTCTGCTGACAAACATCGGAGGGAGTTAGTGTTCCAGGAAAGGGATGAAGTCATGGTGTTCTTGAGGAAAGAGAGGTTCCCTATTGGCACTTACAACAAATTGAAGCCGAAGAAGTATGGTCTGTACAAGGTGCTGAATAAGATCAATGACAATGTCTATGTCATTGACTTACCAAAAAAATGGGGCATTTCAAGGACCTTCAATGTTGCTGATCTGTACGAGTTTCATTCTTCCGAGGAGCCATTGTATCCGGAGATCAACTCGAGGTCGAGTTCTCTTCAAGTGGAGGGGACTGACGCAGGACGTTAAGCATAGGAAAGCATTTAATATTTTTTTAAATTATTTCTTTTTGCTATTTTAATTATTTCCTAGTTTAATTAGGATGAAGTCTTTTATTTTCTTAGTCCTATGTTGACTTGGACTTAGGTGTTTAGTTTGCCTATATGCCTTTTTAGTTCAGAAATTAAACACAACTCTTGAATTCTATTTTTCTCTAAATAAATCTTTTGTGGAATATTTTCCCAAAGTTGAGATTATTCTCAAACCCTAGATTTCTTGATTGTTCAAGGATCTTGTTTTTCTTCGCTTACTGCTACGTATCGATGGCAACTGACCGATGTCGTCAATCAATTACAAAATAAAAAGCTAACAAACTCTCTTTAAAAGGTAGATAGGGTAAGTCAGGATCGATTACACAGAGAAGAAACAATCTAAATTAACTATAGCAAAACAACTAAGAAAAAAAACAGATTAGTAGCACCAAATTAAAAACAAAGCAATAAGAGTTGTAATAGCTATTCGTAGGGGTGGAAGTCAGTCGGTTTCGATTGTGTTTTTCGGTTATTGTCGGTTTAAAATTTTGGGATATGGGAAACCGAAAGCCGACCGAAGCATGGATGAAATCGGTGGCAACAACATCCATCGGTTTCGGTCGGTGACGGTCAGGTTTTTAGTTTTAATTCAAAAAAAAATCCAATTGTATAGATAAAAGCCAGTTTCATAGAACAAAGACTGCAAAAGTCGTTGAGCATCATAGAACAAAGACTGCGAAAATTTGTAAATAATTCAACCCAAGTTATAAATTGCCACTGAACAAGACTTCTCAATTGTGAAATCCAAGATTACAAAAGGCTTCTTAACTTAACTTTATGCTTATCAAAAGAAACTTGAGTGACTAAATGAAATCAGAAAACAGAGGAAAGAAGATCTAAGGAAAGATGTAATTGTTGAGAAAATACCCAATGCTAATAATTCAACAAAAGACTTCATATTGATGGCAACGAGGAACTGAAAAGGAAGACTTAGCAATAGCTTCAAGATGGAGAAGGCTCGGCTCGATCGTGACAAGGAGAAGAACACAATGAGGAAGACATGAAGAGAAGAAGAAGATTTAGATATTATATATATACATATATATATATATATGATAAATAAAAAAAATATGTATATATATTGTCAGTCGGTTTTCAGTCTGGTTTCACCCAAGAAATCAAAGCCCGACCACTGTCGGCGCGGTTCCGAGGTGTCGGTCGGTTTGTCGGTTAAAACCGACGAACGCCCACCCTTAGCTATTTGTGACAACCTTAAAAGAAAGCAACTAAATAGAAATCAATAAGATAAAAGCAATACTTCCCCACTTAAGCGCAAATCAATTATGAACACCATAGATCACAGATCAACATATGAATCAACATAAACAAGTCTTTGGCAAGGAATCAGAATAGTAGTTATTCTTCTTCTTTTTAATTTATCATGAGATTTAGACTAAATAAATACTAGTTATTCCCAAAGATAGTCCTTTTACCAATTACCAAATTAGCTACTAGTTATTCACCAATTATGTAATCAATAAAGCATTAAGATCAAATAGACATACCAAACATAGACTTATGATTAGTAGTTATTCATCATAACATATGATCAAACTTAAAACCCAATTTAATACTTCAATTACTAGTTATTCATTGAACACATTAAATATTTACCACAAACAATTAGGTTCGATTACTAGCTATTCACCAAATCTAATCTAGCAGAGACTCAATTAATTAACTTAAGTAGGCGTGCACTCCTGCAAAGCAATTAACCAAAATCTAGACAACAAGTACAGGGTTAAGCATGAAAACTTGTTTATCATAGAAGATTAAACCATCAAATCAAATCCAGCCAATCATACATACAAAGATAGATCTAAGCATGCATAATAGATTATCATCAAATCATCAATCAATTGATAAAGAACATAAGCAGAAGATCTCACCATAGGTGTAAATAATCAATTCATAACTCAAGGGTTCAAAGGGGAAAAGTATTAAATGAAACTACTCACTCATGATTGAAGCAATCATGAGAGAAATACTTACAAAACAAGAAGAAAAAGATGTTGACAAGGGTATAAGACCCTAAGGATGTCGAAGGCAAGAGGAGAGAATTCTCCAAGTTCAACTTTCTTCAATTGTATGGATAATTCTAAGATAATCCTACCTATTTATAGGCAAATCTAAGACACATCCTACCCTTAGAAAAACAATACCAACCCTTAGATGAGGCTGCAACAAGGGTAAGATAGACACATAAAATCTAATCCTAATCTAACTAGGTTTAGCAGTAGCTTGGGATCAAAGCAAGGGTCTTGATTGGTTGAAGTAGATCATCCTCATTAATTAGCATCTTCCTTGGCCAATTGGAGTTCTCCAAATCATAAATTACAGCTGCAATAACCGTCCAAGCAAAGTCCAAGTCGGTTAAAAGGTTCCTCAAGTCAGTTGAAAATTTGGTTAAAACTATCCAGAAATCTTCAAGGGCAAAATCGATAGTCTTCCTGACAGAATTGGCTCTCGAGGTTAAAAGCAAAGTTGTAGAGCTTGAAGTTAATTTTTTAATGCAACCGGAATCGCATTTTTCCGAGCTCTGGATCAAAGGATATGATTTTTCTACCAAAACTGCGCTAATGAATCCTCCATTGACTAGAATTTGGAATTTCTTCATCATCAATTATTTATTGCATCATAATTGTTGATTGGGCTTAAAACTCTTCTTTGGGCTATAAGACATACGAATTGGGTCTAGAGAAATCAGATTTTGGTCTTTAATGATTCGGGCTTCCTTCTGGCCTTCATGGGCTTAAACGAGCCTACTAGGCTAAAAAATGACCAAAATCAGTAGTTTGTCCAAATTTATCCAAAATTGCTACAAATCTTCATCTTCTTAAAGAATAGCTCCAAATGGGGCTAAAAACACGGATGGATTTTTATAGGGAAACTAGCCATATGATTAGTCATAAAAACAATGTAAAATAGCATAAAATAGCATAGAAAATAAATACTAAATAATGACTTATCAGCAACTAACGTGAGGGACTTAATTGCTCCGAATACTTCAATGCAGGTACTAAATTGTTAAAATTGGTTATGGAGCTAGGGACCAAATTGCAAAAAACTCTGAATACATGGACCAATTATATACTTTTACCACTGTAGCATTCATCATGGGTGAACTTGAGAAGCAAATAAGTTTGTGGATCTTGCATATGTATGAGCTAGCATTCTTACTTGGCAATTAGGCATTGAATTTTTTTTTTTGTTGGCCAGAATTAGGCATGGATAGGTCACGCCAAATTTACTTGTTTCCAATTCATGATTATTTCAAATGTAAATTGCATACAGTACATTTCCCGACACGTCCTCCTACCATACGCGCCTCGCGTCACACGAACAGTTAGATAATGCGAGAAATGATTCGGACTGTTCAAAATTTGTTAGGGTTGACTCTGTCCGTCAGTTGGTAATGAACAAGTGACCCATTGTAAATTTGTAATGGTTTATAATGGTTTGTAATATTTTTGTCCTTTTCCATGGTAATTAAAATTTTGTCAATGCGTAGGACCCTCTCACCTATCACCTAATTCAGTACTTAGAAAAAAAAATCCAAGTCATTTATTAGTGCCTAAGGCTCGAGTGCCCCATCAAAGAAGTAATAAAATTAGTCTATGAACTAGGCCCATTAGGAGGTGGACCAAGCCAAAATTGCCTTAATCCACACTAGGCATCTTAGTCATCTAAGATACCTTTAAAAGGTTATTACTCTTTATAAAGTAATTGTTCTTCAAGTTCCTCACCAATGTGGGATAAACCCCCACTACTAACAAATTATAAGGAGTAACAAAACTATCTAATATAACAAACTTTACAAATCAAATTTTGGTTATAAGATGAAGTATCCATTCAATTCATTCAACTAATTAGAGAAGAGTTGAACCATGCAATATTGTGCATGCACATCACAGCAAAAACAAATTTTGTTATTATGTTTCCCAATTTTTCAAAGTAAAAACGGAAAAGAAAGTAGAAACATAAAGATTAGATTAAAATTAAAAGTGAAATTCGACTTAGGATTTTGTCTAATTGGATAAATTTGTTTAATTCGTGTATGAAAATCTTATCTACTTTTTGTATATTTAAACACTTGTTCACCACCATATTTCCTCAAATTCATCTTTCGAATAATATCTCTCAATCTTCTTCCCTTTTCATCTTTTGATTTTTCAATTCTCTTGTTATCTTCGTCTCTCTCGTAACGTTGGTTTGTTGCTTAAGCCTATAATCAAAGATGGGACTTGCTCACAATACTCGGGAGGTCCCTATACTATACGAAATGTTGATTTTGGTCCCTCTACTTTTTTTTTCTATAAATTCGTCCCTCTATTATCTAAAGTGTTCACCCGCGATCCCTGACGTCACGGAATCGTGATAGAACCGTCAAGTGTGCTGATGTGGCACTAACACCGTGAATTTGCTGATGGACAGATGACATGTGGAAATATTTTTATTTTAATACATTTTTTATTGAAATTTTATTTTTAAAAATAAAAAATGAAATCTGAATTTTTTCTTTTCACAAACCCCAAATATATTTCTCTCTACTTATTAAAAGATCAAACATTTTTTTTTCATGAACTAAGCAAGAACATTTTGAATGTTAGACCCAGATTACTCAAATTATTTCTACTCTACCCAAGCAATTTAACTCACTTTTAATTCTACCATTACTCAATTTACCTCCACCGCCATAAGCATACAAATTGAACATTTGAGTAAAGAAAACAAGATGGGAATTAAAGATCTCACCCTGCAAGAAAATTGAACAGAAAAAAACGCAGAACTTTTTTTTTTTGAAGGCAAGACAATAATGATATATTGAAGAAGAAGGCACAACAAGGTGCAAGGAAACAAAATACAATCCAACCACAAGGGGCAACTCAAAGACAGCCAACAACAAGCCATACAGAGAAAGATCACAAAAAGAAAAGCTGAAGTAGTTTATCAATGGAGAACTCCAGTCAACACCCGGTCCGAGAACTCCAATGGCGTTAAACTTGACTTTGAGGTTCAATTAATAGAGTACCCAAAATCGAGACTAGGCGAATTCAGATCTGGTAAATCAGTGAGTCTTTAGAGAAACAAACCCGAATCTGGAAACCCCTTTTTGTTATGGGCACACTGTCAATAGCAGTGAGATGAATCCCAACAACATCAACTCTGATATGGGCACCCTCACCATTTTGTTACAAGATGGAATTGGAGGTTTGTATGTAAATATTCCAGAAGATGCAGAGATTGGCAAGAAGGGAGAATGGGTAGAGAACTAGAGATTCCTCCTACTCCTGGTGCTCTCTGGTCATCAACATTAGTGATATGCTACAGGTTCAATTCTACCTTAATTGTCACCAAGATTTCATTTCTATGTTAATAATGGGCTTGTTTTGGCGTTATGATTTACTTAGTTATAGTTACCATTGTTTTAATTAGTTTGTATTTTGTCTACAGATTTTAAGTAATGGAAGGTTTGAGCTTTTTGAAGTGGAGCAAGAACATTCAAAGTGTTCTTGGTTGGTTCATGAAAAAGAAGATGATTGATCTTCTATTGAGGAGAGAAAAGATTTATTTGGTGTTTGTAGGGAAAAAAAAACTATTTCAATTTTTTTTATAGAAAAACAATTTTCATATTTTTTAAAAATAAATTTCTGATTTTAAAATTTTTAGTTAATAAAATTCTTTTAAAATTTTTATTATTATATTTATTTAAATAAAATAAAAATCGAAAATTATTTTTGAATTCTCGGACGGGCTGCCACGTCAGCAAAACAGATGGCGTTAGTGCCACATCAGCATATTTGACGGGTCTATCACGGTTCGCTAACGTGAGGGACCTCGGGTGATAGGTTCTGATAGTAGAGGGACGAATTTGTAGAAAAAAAAAAGTAGAGGGATCAAAATCAACATTTCGTATAGTACAAGGACCTCCCGGGTACTTTTAACTCATCATTAGCTATAGCATTCATCATGGATGAACTTGAGAAGCAAATGTTTGTGGCTCATGTCATGCATGTATGAGCTAGCATTTTTACTTGGCAATTAGGCATGGGTTTGGTCACGCCGGCCATTTCCTGAAAAGGAATTTACTTGTTTCCAGTTCATGATTTTTTTTTCAAATGTAAACTGCATCTTTTGATTTTTTTTTTTTTCATCAAATCAAAGAGAATATTATTAGAATCAATCAGAACGTTAAATCAACTGTTCCAAATTTCTAAATCAAAAGATTAACTCAAAGCCTTACTTAGAGATTTGTAGAGGTTACTTCCTTAAGAACCCTCTATATGGGTCCATGAGGGTACATGGCATATATATATCCTGTGGTTTGGAGTGAAATCATGAATATGCTCCTGAGATTTAAAATTTAACACTTAATCACCCTGAGTCTTTTTTTTTCGTTAGCAAATACTTAACAGCGTTAAAACAAATTTTTTTTCTTTCTCTTTTTATTCCGTTTGTAAGTACCATAAAAAATTTCCAGTATATTGCACCACTTCTCTATTCTTTTTTCTCTTATCATTTCTTTTAAGTATAAAAAAAATTTAGTGTAATGTACCATTTCTAATGGATAGAAGGCAACATATATAAATTCCAAAACATCTTTTCTACATAAAACATAAAGCCAAAATCTATTTATACTATGGCATTGGTTAAAAAGACAAATGATTAATACATTCCGTAAATAGATTTTTTTTTTTTTTGCACAATGTCATTTTCTATAGAATGATTATTGTTTTGATTATAAAACAAGATACAGCAACAAATCATCTTATAAATTTTGGGACTGTTAAAAATGGGTTTCTAAGCTAAATGAGAACAGTTACGTATGATACTCCTAGGAATGGCAAGTGTCCACCTTCCAAGCTTCAAAACTCCAGAAATTCAATCACTTCCAAAAGTGTCACGGGTGGATGACCTTGCAATTTGCATTGTGGCGTGAATATTGGTGGTTCTTCAAATCAATGGCTCAAACAACATTTGATTCCACCATAAATTGGTCTATTCATATGGGTTATGTTAGATCACTATGTCTTCACTGAGAGATATATAATCCAAACATCCATGAATTTCATAATTTGAAAGAAAAAAAAAAGATAGAAAAGGTCATTAACGGTGAAGAGAAATCTAGGTTTGGTTGATAAAGGTGTGTAAAATTAACGATATTAAGTAATTTGCTAACGGAAAATAAATTCAGGGTGATTAATTGTTAAATTCTAAATCTCAGGGGTATATTTATTTCACCCCAAACCACAGGGTATACATATGTACCCTACATTATAAACAATAGGATGACCCAAGTACTGAATAAGCTTCAAATAGTGACAAGATAGCTCTTGCTTTATCCAAACCACTAAGTTCGCTAAGGTTTAGACCACTAAGGTCACTCTTCTTTCGCCAATGTGGGATATAATCCACGGAAAACGCCGTGAAAAGCGCCGCTATATTGGGTGTCGCCATTATGTGCGGCGTTTTTTTTAATAAACACTGCTAGCATTTAGCGGTGTTTATTTAAATAATAGAGGCGTTTCTAAACGCCCGGCTTCAAGTGAAGATTGTATTTTGCAAAATTATTTCCCGGCGTTTTTCAAGTAAAACGCCCCTATTTAAAGGCATTTTTACGGTTAAACGCCGCTAAATAAGGGCGTTTTACTTGAAAAAAACGCCCCTATTGTATATATGTTTTTTTTAAAAAATAATATCCACTAAACATTTTAGAGACAATATAGAAAAATTATATTATTATTACTTTAATAGTGTTCTACATCGAACAAACAATTGTACAATCAACTCAACTATAACTAAAAAGATCTAAAAATTTTTAGACTTGCTAGAGAAAACATATTATATACAGTATGAAGCTCCCAATTTTTTCCCTTCAAATGAGATGGAACTGCTTGAGTACCTCCAAGGAACTGGGTTGCAAGAAGTCTTGCCAAAGTGGAGCTTTGCATTCCTGTGCATAATGAAAATACCCGTGCAGTTGCCTCGCCCTCTAGCGGCATGGAAATTACTGGAACCTTAAGTGTTGAATCATTCACTCAACGATGCATTAAATGTTATATAGTTTGTTGATGTGGAATGAATCCCACATTACTAAGGGAATACAAAGGCCATTGGTTTATAAAGGTTTAAGTGCTTTAAAGGTTATCTTTAGATAACATGTGGGCTAGTGGATATTTAGGCCATTTGGGCTTGGTTTATCTACTAATGGGTCTAGGTCAATAGACTAATTTTGTTGGTCTTTGATGAGGGCACTTGGGGCTCTTGGGGCACTTGGGCCTTAAGAATTTCTAAAGTCTTAATTTTTTTATTTTTCCTTAAAGAAAATTCGGTTACCTATTTGAATAGGTATAAACTACCGAAAACTGTCTTTTATCTAATAGATACCTTTTTATTAGGAGACGGTTTCCAGAGGTTGTGTTGTTTCACGTTTGATAAATAGGAACGTGATTATCCCCTGAAATCACAATCAATTCTTCTACTTCTTCCTTGGATGTTCTTAAGTGGCTTAGTTGTATCCCAAATACGACTTGTTTGATTTCTCAAGCAATATTGTATTTGAGAAAGCTTGGCGCCTCTAAGTCTTGTTTTCTCTCTAATTTCAGAAAATTTCTAACAATTCAAATACAATATTTCTTCCTCTGTTGATTTTGAGTTTTTCTGAAATTGATCAACCATGGCTATCAACGATGCAACCATGAAGATTCTGGCGCAACATGATGTTGGGAAATTGAATCAGTTTGATGGCACAAATTTTACCAGATGGAAAGACAAGATCAGATTCCTCTTATCCGCTATCAAGGTCTTTTATGTTCTTGATGAGAATGTGCTTGCCTTGCCTGCTGCAACACCAGATGATACTGAAGAACAAAGGGCTGAACGCCAGGCTCGTGAAGAAGATATGATGACTTGCTGTGGCCTTATTCTCAATTCACTCACTGATCGTTTGTATGATCTGTACTCTCCTCTACAAACTCCTCGTGAGATCTGGACTGCTTTGGAGACTAAGTACCAGTATGAAAAACGTGGTACAGATAAGTTCTTGGCCCTTAATTATTTTGATTTTAAAATGACTGATGACAAGCCTGTCATGGATCAAATCCATGAACTGCAAATTCTGGTTTCCAGGGTAAGGGATTTGGAAGTTGCAGTCCCTGATGCACTTCAAATTGGTGCTATTCTGTCCAAACTGCCCCCTTCTTGGAAGAATTTCTATAAGAAGATTCTGTTGAACAGTGATGCTATCACTATGGAGCAATTTCAGACTCATATGCAAATTGAGTGTGAGACTCGAATCAGGGATGAGAAAATGTCCAAGGACAAAGATGCTGCAGAAAGTTCCAAGAACAAATCACAAGTTCATATGGTTGGGGCAAAGTCTGGAAACAAATCAGACAAGTCTAAGAGCCTTAAAGCCAATAACAAGGGCTTTAAGAAGAACAGTAAGAGTGACAAAACTTGCTTCCATTGTGGTAAAAAGGGGCATTTTATCAAGGAGTGCCGCTACAAGAAAAGGGAAGACAAGAAATCTGGTTCTTCCTCTAAGACCAATGAAGCAAACATACTGAAAGATGATGATTATGTTGCTATTGTCACTGAAGTGAATGCGGTTGTTGCTACTGCAAATTCTGATTCTGGTGTAACCATACACATCTGCAACAACAAAGATCTCTTTAGCACTTATGTTGAAGATGAATCTGAAGTGTTTATGGAAAATCAGGCTGCTGTTCGTGTTGTTGGCAAAGGAAATGTATCTCTGAATTTTACTTCAGGCCAAAAGCCCACTCTAGTGAATGTTTATCATGTTCCTGATGTTAAAAGGAACTTAGTTTCTGCAAGTTTACTTGTTAAGCGTGGCTTTAAGATACTCTTAGAATCTGACAAAGTTGCAATCACCAAGAATGGTGTTTTTATTAGCAAGGGTTATTCCCTTGATGGCTTGTTCAAATTAAGCATTAATGAAATAAATTCAGTTTCTGTTTACTTGGTTGGTTCTCTTTTTAATGTTGAATCTTCTAATCTTTGGCATGCTAGATTAGGCCATTTAAATTATGCTACTCTTAAGTATATGGCTTCACATGATTATTTTACTTGCAAACATGATTATGCTAATAAATGTGAAGTTTGTGCACAAGCAAAAATCACCAGGAAACCTTTTCCTAAGGCTAATAGAGAAACACAATTACTTGATTTGATACATTCGGATATTTGTGAACTCAATGGAAAGTTAACAAGAGGTGGTAAACGCTATTTTATTACTTTCATTGATGATTGTTCAAGATATGTCCATGTTCATTTGCTTAAAACAAAAGATGAAGCATTTGAAGCCTTTAAAGAATTTAAGGCAAAAGTTGAGAATCAAAAGGAACAAAAAATTAAAGTTCTAAGAAGTGATAGAGGAGGGGAATATTTCTCTGATGATTTTGATGAATTCTGTGAAGAATATGGAATTATTCATAAAAAATCAGCCCCCTTTACTCCCCAACACAATGGTGTGGCGGAAAGGAAGAATCGTACTTTGGTTGATATGGTAAATGCAATGTTATTGAATGCTAATTTACCAGACAATTTGTGAGGAGAAGCTTTATTTACTTCTTGTCACATTGTTAATAGAGTTCCATTAAAGAAAATTTATACTTCACCGTATGAAATTTGGAATGGAAGGAAACCAAACATTAAATATTTTAAAGTATGGGGGTGTATAGCCTACTATAGGCTTCCGGATTCTCAAAGAGAAAAACATGGATCAAGAGGTATCAAATCTGTTTTTGTAGGATATCCTCAAAATTCAAAGGCATATAGATTATTAAATTTGGAAACGAATGTGATTGTTGAATCCATTCATGTTGAATTTTTTGAAAATACGTTTGTGCATAATGATGTTATACATGATGGTATTAATCAACCTCATAGTTCTGAAAATCAAAGTAATGTTCCTATTTCAAGTCCTAGTTCTTCTAAAAGGAAGGAATTAGGAGAACCCTCAGAACCTAGAAGAAGTCAAAGGCCAAGAAAAGAAAAAGATCTTAGTTCTGATTTTATCACTTTCTTTGTTGAAGGAAGTAGAGATAGACTTCTAAACACATTTGAGGTGTTAAGTGTTGATGATGATCCTAAGACCTTAAAGGAAGCTTTAGCTTCAAGGGATGCTGCTTTTTGGCAAGAAGCCGTAAATGATGAAATGGACTCAATTATGGCTAATGGTACTTGGGTTCTAGTTGATTTGCCTCCGGGTTCAAAACCTATTAAGAATAAATGGGTTTTTAGAAC